>UYYA01000573.1:0-46069 GCA_900624975.1 Angiostrongylus costaricensis | reverse complement strand
AAGCATGGACCATCGACTCGGATCATCGGCTCTGAGGAAGACGAAGACGTCGAAACGTTAGCCGAAAATAAATATATTTAACAACCTCGTGCAAGCTTATCAAGAACGAATACATATTGATTAGTCACACCGAGGTTCAAGGAAAGTCGGTTTAAAAATATTACTATTCTTTTTCTTTTCATTCAAACAATTACAGCCATTCTTCTCACCCAATACCATAAAACACATCTGTACGTCATTAAAAATAATATTAAATATAAGTAAAATAAGAATGTGTGCAAGATCTCCACCGCCAATCGAGCGACTACTAAACAATAACACAATGTAAGTTGAGTAAATCCCAAAAGTTGAGTTCCTAAACGTAACGAACACTAAATTGGGAGAAAAACTCGACCAGAGGTTCAAACAACAACAGAAAGTATCTTCCGCATCCGATCAACTTTCATGGAAATTTCAGTAATACGGGCTCAACTCTTCACAGTAGATAACATTTCGTTGCCACACTATCGAATAACTTGACCTCACAACGACAACATTAAGAATTTTCATCTCATGAAAACTTCCCACTTAACCTGAAACAATTGGAAACTCCAAATTTCCGTTAGGTAACGCCAAACAAATGAACAAACATGACTCGAAAAATGGTAGAGTCACATAGAGGGAAATAATCTACAGCAGTCACACTTTCATGTTGTAATAAAGGATGAAGGACAAAGCTTTCAATGCTGATCAATACATGAGTGTTGCACCATGCATTCGACTTCACCAAGAATCGTTGGAAGTGACTGAATGCATATCTAGCCTGTACAATTCGTGGTGACCTATCAATGTATCGAGCCAGTGCTGCCATCCTCCCAGACAAGTCTGGTACCAATATTCAGACCCCGGAGGGATGGAAAGCTGCTGGGTTTGGGGCGTGGGGATCGATCCAACGTGCATTACAGGGCGCCTCCGGCCACTGCGCTACACGCGCTCCTATGTTGTAATACAACTGCACTTGCAACGCCATTTTCATTATTGTGTTAACACCATACAATGATAGGGATTAAGTGCCATGCATCTGGGAAAACGACAACGATCGAAAAGGGAACCTCGTGTGGAAAACTGCTGTAATAGACCGGCGACGATGAACGGCGGGTTCAGACTCAGCATCTCTAAAGATGAGTATATCGATCGAGAGACGTGAAGTAGTATGAAAGGGTCATAACGACAGGAGGATATAAAAGTCAGAATATTGGAAACTACCAAAACACAATCGGAAGGTGTAAAAACTAGATGCAAGTTAATCAGACTAGGGAACGTCAGCCACCGAAACGCAATAACAACAGCTACAACAACAACAAGGAAAACAAAAGCAATAGCAACAGCAACAACAAAAATTGATATTGAACCTTGCGTCAGCTCAACCAGGGCGGTTCATCAGGGTTACGGACGCTAAACCAGTACACTTTCTGTCGATGTTTGATACGACGATGAAGAGAAATACTCAGAACGACGTCAACCACACTGAATGATGCAATCGTCATCCTAATCGATGTGGCACACCGGTGTTTCACATCGCGCCCTGAGAGGGCGGGCACAACCGGAGTTCGTAGCTTGGAACACGAAAACTCGTACGACACATCAATTGACCATCATCCGTCGCTTATGAAGGTCAATAACGAAACAGGAATAATCGTTTTCAATATGTTTTATGTCATAGTGTTAGTAGAAACAGCATAATTTATAGTGATATACAAGGTGAAGAAAGAAAAATTTGTTCCAAGTTCATTTGTATGTCCACACTTACACTCAGCAGTTAAATAGTACGTAACAGGACATTTGGATGGCCCGTCTTCACTGGATTTGGAGGCTCTGGCATAATTTCTATTGTTTCGGAGTTCTGCTGGTTTAGCCATTGTGGTGGCCTTAAGTCTTGAGGTCAGCCTAGCCAAAATGTACCTCAGGTCGTCACCATCACAGGCTGTCGTCGAACTTGTGAATCAGAGAGGGATTTGCTATCATGCAATTTTGATGCCAGGACGGTGGTGGATCCTGGTGTTGGTTTACTCTTTGCTAAGGTTCCCGATGGAAACACCGGACTCATCCTCAGCTTGGGAGACCCTGCCGGTTGATGAATCCCCGATGTGCATAGCAGCCCGACACCCAGGAACACATCCCTGCCACGATGAGACGGTAAACCGTTGGGAGGAGTTAATTAGGACAAAACAAATCAACGGGAAATTCATCCCGTAGAAATCACAGGATAAGAAGTTCTACTATTCTTGTGTTTGGCAGCAATCCTGAAATTTCTTTTCTGTTGGCCGTTATGAGAATCCGAAACGAGAAATCTATGATGATAAAAATGATTCAGAATACACTATCCAGTTTAAACAAGAATTTTCTCAAAACATTGTCCATTTTCGTAATTCGTTATGAGTTATAAAGGCATGGAGAAGATAGAATTAAGAGGAATCTTTATTAACCATCGGATTAATAAATGAGGGGATATCTTACCGGAAAATTTTACAATACTACTACATAACTGGGAATTTCCATGACCAATTTTCTACCGACTTCAGCATTGGTCAATAAAAAGATGGAAACACTGCAGAAATGTTAGCCATTGTTGAATAAAGCACTCATTAACCGTCTGACTGCTCAAGAAGAACATATTCATCTATTGATAACTAAGGACTGCGTAACGACATCCTTAAGCTCTAGCAAACACTCTCAGAAGCTAATTAATTCAAAAATATTGCTATAACCAATGCAAAACAAGCGGCGAGATCCAGCCTTCCATACCGTCCTCGATTGATAAGCTGCGAAATCAAAGAAATCGCTGCACTGCTGACGAATTTTATCACAAGGTAGCAGGCCTCCTTCCAATCTACAAATGTCGACGACTGCTTATATAAAAAAGCAAAGAACAGCCTAGCACGGCAACTTCTGGATTAAAAGGTAACCTAGACCAAAACAGTATTGAATAACTCAGTGAGACCATAACCACGGATCTTCGAGCTGCAAGCTAACTCGCAGATACTATCAGCCACATCAGCGGATGACAAAGACACGATGCTGAAACGGTTAGAAGCACAGCTAAAGCCTACCAGCATGGCATTTTGACTAGACATATAAATCGATAGGTACAAGCGAATTAACAAACTAAGACCGCTTTACTAAATGCTACCTACTTAACATTTATTCTAACACAATGTGTTAGACAACATACCCTCTCTGAAAAATGTTTAACAAGCCTTCTAATGAAGACGCATAAACAACGAAGATACAAATCAACAAAAAGGCAGTAAGATAGAGAAAGCAGCCAAATACACTACATTTATTGTTGTTCACCAGATGCATGGGATAACGTAGTTGTAGATTTGGTTTCAGTAGTGCCCGCGTCAACAGACATTTTTTGACGATTTCTTGTTCCACCACCTCCTAGAATGGATTTGAAGTAATGGGACTGCATTTCCACGTGGAAAAGAAAGAAAATAACTCATACACAAAAGTTGTGCGGAAAACAACCACATCAAAACATTATATACGCCTGTGTTACACATTTCTAAGTACTTGGGATGGTTATGATTTCGCTGCTCAAATCCATTAAAAAAAGAGCATTTTTTTTTCTTTAACGTCAGTTATATACTTACTTGGACACTTGGACGGTCGGTCAACACTGATTGTGCGGGCCCCAGCACGATCTACATTTTCTGGAGTTTTGCTGGTTTAGCCATTGTGTTTGCCTAGAGTCCTGAAGTCAGCCTGGCCAAAATTTGCCCCAGGTCGTCACAATCATACGCAGCCGCCGCCCTTGTGGATCAGAGATTTACCACCATGCGATTTTGATACCAGGATGGTGGTGGATCCTGGTATTGGTTTGCTCTTAACTAGGTTTTCTGATGGAAACGCCGGACTCCTTCTCAGCTTGGGAGACCGTGCAGGGTGGACTAGTCCCTCCGCTGTACATCACAGTCCGACACCCAGGAACATCTCTCAGTCACGATGACGCGGTAAACCGTTGGGAGGTATCGACAGTTATATTACCATTCTAATTATATTTTCAAGCTACCATCTCCACTTAGTGAATGAACGGAAGAAATGTTTATTCTATATCTTGATGCATACAACCTTTTCCCGATTTTCCAGACGAACGAAGTAGTCGGACTAAGGTGGCATCGGCTTCGAGAAGAGTCAAGTCGTGTTTTGAACCCAAAAATTGCTCACTTAATTCAGGATCGTGAAGGCGTAATAATACTGTAGCTCCTTCACGATATGTCCTGAAAATTACATACAGTGCATAGATCGGATGATATCAACCAATTACGCGAAGAATTTTACTCAGAATTCACAGCTGGCACCTTGCAGACGGCATTGAATTTCATTCCAAAATCTATGTAAACATCATCCTGAAATAGTACGTAGAGAGAATTCGTACCAGACAAATCCTTTCCTGCTGGTAAAGAAAACTTTAGGGCATACCTGCACTCTATGCACGATTCGACCAGTAACTAGTCGACCATTGAAATCACCCAGTTGAAGCATTTTTGATCGACGGAGGATCGACGAAAAAGTTAAACCCTGCAATGAAGAATGTTCCAAAGTTACTCAACAACCATATTTTCAAAGAAATCCCAACAAATACTAAAGTGTAATTAATTGGAATGCCATAAGGTTAATGCGAAAACGACAAGCATCCAAAGGTTCCGGTTCTTTCAAATAACGTATAGTTCTTTAACCTACGGTCAGCCCCGCCTCCGTGTATCATCTTAAAGAATGAAAAAGACTTAGTCCTGCAAATATGCATGTATGCATGAAAAAACCCCCAGATATACAGAGCCCTCAGTTTTCTAATAGCACGAACTCTATCACAATTATTGAACACTTCCGTCCTCACCCATCAGTTAATTATTTGTCTCATATCGTAGGCCGTAAATGTCCACCATAAGAATAGGTGTTAAGTATACTATACAAAATAGAACCGATGAATGTGGTTGTTCAATAAAAATTGGGAGAAAATCACATCACCTTATTCATATCAGGTACATCTCGTCCTATACTATCCACAAATTCATCAAACTCATCAGAAGAATCTAAGCGTCCAATTGACGAATCAGCAGCAGAAAAACACCGGAGACTAGAGCAACGCACAAAGCCAGATCTTAGCCGTAACATTTGGGCGATCATAATCTGAACTACCATACCAAGGTGAGGTGATATTACTAACGATATTAGGAAAGATGATAACAGAATAGGGGTATGGACCGAAACATATCAAAAACACAGACCTTATTAATAATTATTTATTATTGTAGTACGCCACCAATATCTATCACAAGCACAGTAAGCGAACTTGTCATAAAAAAAAAAGAACTGTGAGGGATTTATCCCTTAATAAAACAACTATTATCGAACCATTAGTGAGTGAGCTAAAAAGATAATACAACACACAAACTATCCCAACAATACACAAGAGACTAGTACAAGACGTTAGTAAAAGAATAAAACACTAGTAACGAGTATTTAAAAAACCACTGGAAGAAGAATCCATCGATTACCTCCACATCCTATCCTTCACCTCCACCTTCGGGAGTGATAACATTAGAAATCACAACAAATATTACGACAGGAACAATATACATCCACTGGAAAGAAGCAATCAAAACTCTTATATCCAATTTTTCGATATAAAAATTTTAGAACAAATAAGGATACATCCCATTAATAATAGTCCCTTCTCATAGCAAACACTACTGGTCAAAAACGGATCACTAGTACGCCAACTATTATGGGCACCCTAATTGAAATGTGCAGTCATTTACTTACTTGGATACTTGGATAGTCCATTTTCACTTGTTGTGCAGGCCCCAGCACAACCTTCATTTTTTCTGAGTTTTGCTGTTTTAACCATTGTGGTCCCCGATGTCCCAAGGTTAGCCTAGCCAAAGTCTTCCGCAGGTCGCTACCACCGCAGGCAGACACCGCCCTTGTAGATCAGAGGGAGATTTGCCACCATGCGACTAGTTTGACACTAGGACGGTAGTAGATTCTGGTATGGGCTTCTTGATGGAAACGCCGGACTCCTCAACTTGGCAGACGTTGCTCGGAGGATAAATCCGCCTGTTGTGCATCGCAGCCCGACACCTAGGAACACCCCCCAGCCACGGTAAGGTGGTAAACCGTTGGGAGGTGTGTAGTCATTTATAGAGATATCCTAAGGACTGCTGTGGCATACACACTGGACGGAGATCTAGTCCCCAACAAAGAGAAAGCCGATGCACTCGAATCTCATGACAACTCACGTATTTCCCAAGAAAACTTCGATCATCGGCTTCGGCACCATGTTGTCTTGTTCGTCGTTCACGTTCCATCATTTGTACAAACAACTGACTATCAGGTCTGAAATGAGTCACATTAAACAACGAAAGCAATAATGGTTTAGAAACTATACGAGCCTACGTTGGGAGTGTTCCTTTACTGCTCACATGTACAACAGCATTCGGTTCAGCGAAAGTCGCGAATGATTGTTGACAACAGTTACGAGTTGAATCTAATGGTGCACCACCAGCAGCAATTATGTCTGGGAACACAGTTAATGACTGAACGAGCTGTCGTTCTGGATCAATTGATATCCAGAAGAAGTGAAACAAGTTCGATTGTAGCAATAAGCACTGAAAACTACGAATGAAACAATCACAAAGCGAGGCATGAGAAAAATACTTGCGCCAGAATAACTGCACATATCGTAATTTTATAGTGTTCACCTAACATGTTCTGGTTGACTCGGCGTTTTTTCAACGCAATAGAAGTTTTTCGCTAGATACCGTTTTACTCGAGGTCACGAGTTGACCGCTCGGATGAGTTGAACTTCTTGCGAGCACTCGATATGTTGATGAAGGATCACTGCTCATTCGTTCACCCAAACGACTATCGCTAGATGCTTGGAATGTAGCAGTATAGTTTCCATCGTAAGATTTTCGCAAATCGATTTTCCCCAACGAGTAAGTGTCTTTGTAACCTTGAAAAATTAGCTGTTATGGTGAAGTTCTAGACCAGCTGTAATCATATTGATTGATTGATCAAGCAATTTACCATTCAGGGAGTATTCCAGTTCCACTGTCCAGTCACCTACACATGCTGCTATGCTTGTACCTAACAAGTAGATTAACATTCCTAAAGTAGAGTATGTGTTATTGTTTAAAAGATGACATAAACACATACAGATATACATGGATTTCCTAGATTTTCAAGTAATTTGGAAGCTTATAGCAAAGTAACCTTCATTGAAACCTCACTACACGTAAGAAAATAGTTGCCTAAGAGCTTTCACTACACGTGGGAAAGTGGTCACATAAGTGACCGTACACATAAGACGCTATAGAAAATTCGCACTTATCTACACAAGACATCATTCAGCAAAAGATGTTATGCGACGAAAAATTGTCAATACTATAGTATTGAATACTATCCAGCAAAATAATACCAATAATAACAACAAGAATATGATAATAGTAATAATTGCAATAATAATAATAGTAGTAATAATAGGCAATATGAGGTGCTAATGCAACGGAAAGTTGGACTAAGAAGAGAAGACCACAAAAACAACTGTGAACTCATACACGTAAAGGCATTTAATAACACAGAAAAAAAAAACTAGGAAAAAGATAGAAAATAACAGAGAATAAAGACGACAGGAAATGCTTACAATATAAGTGTGATCTTTTGGGCTAAATATCATCGATCTTCCGCAATATATAGCTCCTGTACTTGGTACTTTCTATTCGAACGGCGTTCCCTGAATCGGGCAACGTCCTTCCGGGTTATTATACCGCGAAGCTAAAAGTTGATTTTGAATGATGTGTTCAAGACATTGAAGTTCTCAGTTAGTAACCTTATTTTCATCATTGACGACGGCAAGGTAACGTAGACCAAGTCCGCGGAATAGCTGGAAGATAAAAGACAACGAGGCGTTTAGAGGGACTCGGTGTGGATGCGGATGAATGAAAGGCTCAAGATCCATCCAGCATAGTTCATCGGACATTGTCAAACCCAACGAGTCCACAGACTTGTCCTGCTGTCTGCAGAACAAATGAAAAAAGCTCATCAAGAAGTGTGGAGCCAAAAATTATTAGCTAGTTTCACTTGAGCCTAAACACCGGCGCAATATGTATAATATGACGTCCTATGCTTTAAAAATTTTTTAAATTAAAAAACTATTGTAAGAATACTCTAATATTTGGTGTGGAAACTAGCTTACACATCTTCGTCAAAAAAGTCGCTGAGCTTGACGGCGTCCATTCGGCCACTTCCATCAAAGCCTTCCATTTCGGAGTGAAAAACCTTTTTAAAAAATTGATATGTATACATACTTATATAAATACATAGACATGGTAACTACAACTATAACATATATATATATGCATATATATATGTATGCATGTATACTCATGTATGACCAAACTTGTCTAGGAGGATAACAGCACTGGTCGGATACATCGTCGGTACATCGTTATGCCACCGCGAGTCATTTTAAAGGTCAGATATGCATTCAACTACTTCCAACGATGCTTGATGAAGTCGAATGCATGCCGCATCCCTCAGAGATTGATGAAAGATGAGACATTTATTCTTTTATCCTTTTAATAACGGTGGGCAACTTCATGTGGTGAGGAACTGGAAACACGCTAGTAGAGCCATCCTAGCATTACATGAAGAATCAACCCAATCAGAATTCAACAACGTCGATGGAGAAGACGAAGTTATCAAGTGGCTGTCGTACCCAAATCCGGAGACCTATGAGTAAGAGATGCAATATGATAAACGGTGTATAAAGTGTTGATATTCCCGTAATATGCGAAGCCGAGTCATATAAACGAAAAAATGCTATTGCCAGTGGTGTTAGATTATCCCACGGCCACTGACTTCCCTTACTAAGCGATTCTAAGTCAATAAATGGAAAGTCCCTCCCAACGGTTTACTGCCTCGTCGTGGCTGGGAGGTGTTCCTGGTTCTCGGACTGCGATGTGCTGCGGAGAGATTCATCCCCTGGCAAGGTCTCCCAGGCTGAGAAGGTCTCCGGCGTTTCCATCAGGAAGCCTAGCTAAGAGTAAACCAATGCCAGGAACCACCACCGTCTTGGTATCAAAATCGCATGGTGGTAAAACTCCCTTTGATCCATACGGGCTGCGATTGCCCGTGGTGGTGACCAGCTGAGGCAGACTTTGGCCAGGCTGACCTCAGGACTCCAGGGAACCATAATGGCTTGACAAGCAAATCTCCGAAAAATGGAGATTATGCTGGAGCCCGCACAACCAGTGATGACGGGCCATACACACATATATATATACATATGTACATAGTACTGTAGTGACGTTGATGATTGAACGACTTTACAAAACCTGTTAAGAACAAATGCAGGTTGTTGTGCTTTGATTGTGATGGCACCTCAGAATGACTAAGCACGTAGTTTTTACCGGGACTATATTCAACAGTTTTTTGCTAAAACTTTGGCCTCATTGTCTCTCATGCCGTTAAGAACAGACTTCTTGTTGAATGCGAACAATCTATACAGGTTCAAAAGATGCACCAATGTAGACGTGAAAAAGTTCTGGCTCCGGGAAGGAAAAGGATAACTAACTCGCTTCTCTAACAAAGTGACTAGCTGACTCCTCAGAATAACTCCTTTGAGATGACCATAATCAGGGAGGGAAGAGTGAGCTGACTCTTCTATCCTGTCAACAACAGGAAATCCATGGTGGCTTGTTGCCCTAAGCACGGCCAATACTCTGGCAACACGTTCGCGGCGCTCCATTGCAACCACATCAGGACGCATCACTTTCCTAAAAATCACAACATATGAGTCCAAAAACATTTTTCAGTCGAATTTCACAAAACTCACTCAGCTAGAATGTTCCTACTCATTTTCGGCGGATGCCAACCAAGAATGGGAATTTCTTGAATATCAATGTGTATATCGTACAGTCCCTCATTAAATATATCACCAACCCATTTCGTGATCATTAAAACTAACATGATTGGTAGCCCAAATGTGATGTCCTGAGAACGTTAGCATCAGGTCAACAAATAAACGCAGTTCTGTTAAAAAGAACCAACCTTCGTTGCTTCCATAATTATAGCTGTAAGCGAAATAGTCATCCGTACAATTCCACCCAGTTGGGCAGCTGCTCCAGCCAGAGCATATTTACCAGGATCAATCCCCGTCTTGAATTAAACGAGTTTACACTGCTTACGATAAAGAATAATACCACTTACAATATTTGGAAATGCACGGCCAACGCCGATCCCAAAGAAACGACCCCATGCCGCACCAGTAAGAATGGCCGGAATAAAAACTCCAGCCGGGACAGAAAGTCCAAACGTCCATAAAGTTAGCAAGTAGTATTCAAGAGAAAAAATCAAAAGCGTCCAAGGTCGAAACGAGTCTAAATGTCACAAAACAAAAATAACTGTAAGCATCGACCAAGAACATTATGAACCACAGAATGACAATTCAGAAACTCACTAATAGGACTATGGAAAAGAGCCTTCACACTTTCTTCTGGATTCTGGAAGAATAACTTTGCCACAGCAGAATATTCTCCCTTCTTACACCACATCTTACATAAAGAAAAAGTTATCACAGTAGAACGAAAGATTAAAAGATCTATAAGGAATAACACACTTGGTTTACTTCAGTGATATTAGGGTTAACACCAACAGGCTGACAATCGTCGACCAGGAAGAGAGTTATGAAACCAGTAAATGCAGATATTGCGGCCACTAAAAGGCATTCAACTAATCGACGCCATTTGTTCGAAACGTACCTGAATCCACCAATCAAAGAAACTGAAATAAATTCATGCTTTTCACATCTAATATTCGGTACGCGAACAAATCCTAAAGTCGTAAAAATAAGACGTACTTCTTTCTGAACTCAGTCATTTTTGAATTGAGATGATTAAATAGTGCTCCGGTTAAACCTCCGATAATTCCCACCATTAAGAACAATGGAACTTCCCAAATGTTATAATTCTTGTTCTGAAACACCAACTTATCACACAAATATCATCACATTCACAAAATACTGAAATAGAAAATTCCTGTGTTGATTTTTTAAGCAAGCGAAAAGATACTACTCGCCTCAAAGACACCAAAGTTAGCGAGACCAGTCCAAGATAACCAGCCACTTCGCCCGTTAAACCAACTTAAAATGGAATTGACAGTGAAAGCAGAGATCATAGCTGAGAAGAACTGCAATCAATAGTCGGTTAAGACATTTTAGTAGTACAGCTACTCAAACACAGACGTCATATATCAGTCACTTATATTCCTCTCAGTACAAACAGCTATAATTTTAAAAATTTTTATTCATACGACCTTATAAACTGTCTTAAGCTGATGCGAGGTTGAGACTCCCAACCCAGAGAGGTGACCCACTCGAAACAGCACGGCACTGAGGAGGCCGAAATCGCCGAAACGCCACCCATCGACCCACAACACCAACAGCAACGACGACAACAACCACAACGACAACGAAGACCTATACCAACTTCGCATCAGCTTAAAAGATCAGTTTATAAGATCATATAAATAAACATATCCCTTTTGAATTTTGAAAATATTTCAAAAAACTACAATCCTTGGAAAACACACAAGAGTCGAAAGAAGAAAACTAAACAACAAAGTGGAATTGTTAACTTTAACAAACCATTCTCCATGTGAGGTTCTGATTCCAAAAGCTAGCTCCTTCTTCGAGTGAGAAAAGTACTCCACCGATAGGTGCACCAAAGGCAGCTGCTACCCCAGCTGCAGCCCCAGCCGACACGAAATCTCGTCTCTCCCTTAATAATGTATACTTCCAAAGTTCAAAAATACTTTACAAATGTCCCTAAGTACAAATGTACGCAGCTAAAGAATATATGCTGTATGCAAGTCAAATTATCTGCGATTTAGAAGCAGTTTATCGGCGTAAGAAAAAGCAGACTTTTCGATAAACGTCTAATCAAACAGCTCACTCTTGTTACCTCACTGATTCATGCTACTGAGAAAAGCTTTACCTATCATTTCTGAACTCTTTAAACAACCCAGTATCAAACGGCACAGATCGACATCGACCTTGGGAAATACCTGCGCCAACGACAGCTCCTGAATGAATCATCGGTCCTTCCTGAAAATAAATCTGATGTTACTCAAATACACTGCAAAAAGATCAAATAACTAACTTTTCCAGCGGATAGGCCTCCTCCAACTGCGCAAGCAACTCCAACAGCTTTCGATATAAGCGTCTTTAACTTTACAACTTCAGGTATTTGGATTCCATTCAAGTAACATTTTATTTGAGGGATCCCTGAACCTCCAGCAACTGGGGACCAAAAGATTACCTAGAGCACTAGGATACACTGTGAAGAAAAGATACAGTTATAGATATACAAAAAAGTTATGTTATAGCAATATAAAACAATTGAATTGAAGAAGTAAAGAAATTTGCGAGCTACTCACCAAAAAACCGGCTACCCCTACAAGAAGGCAGTTGTAGCACATCCAAGCTATCTCGACCGTCCACATACAACCGGCTCCAGTGAGGTCGGTCTCTTTGTCGCATTTTGAAAGTACTGCAAACATTTCGATCAATAAGTTACCGAGCCATTAGTAAAAAGTCGGAACATACATCGCTTGATAATAATTCTAAACTTGATTTGCTGACTATAGTGGACCATTATGTCAATTGCTGCAGCAATAAGGGCGGTAATAACACCAATAAGAAAGCATACAATCCAACGATTTCGCGATCTGTGCCAAAGTTTCATCTAAAGATAAGTTGTACGTGTAACTGTAATAATTTTGAACGATTTCAGCACAAAAAGAAATGTGTACATGATGATCGGGATTTCCCTCTTCATCTCGGTAAAGCTGATTCTCAGAAATTTCATAGTTTAAGCTTTCGTACTTCGATGATAAGGCATGCTCCAGCTCTCTTTCTGGATGCTCTTGCTCACGTCTACGAAACTTTTCCTCGTCCTGAAATGCTAATGCCCATTTCATGGAAATCGCAAAGAATGGCTAACGCAACAAATTCTTACCTCCCTCCTCCGGCGTGACAAGGAACTAACAGACGAGGACGAAGTTACACGTTCTAGTCCGGCAACTGGATCCTCATAAGGATCAAGACTATAATATGGATTTATGCACAAATAAATACGCATACATAAACATAATGCGTATACACATTATATATATATATATATATATCATATACAAACGTAAACATACAGATGTAAGCATATCTGCATGATAATACACCTATATTATTCACTGTATATACATATATACACGTATATGCATATGTACATATGTATATAAATGCACAGTCTACATGATTCTGTGCACATATAAATCCGTCTCAGGATGTATGTTGTGTATGTATATATATATGTATATTGTACACGCAGATATATATGTATATATTAAAAACAAAACCAACGTATTCGAAAAAACAGCCCTTTGACGGCCTTGTATGAGGAGTTCCCTGTCGGACATCTTTGCCCCTGCCTAAATCAAACTAGGACATACAGCTTTACAAACTAAAAAAGTCGATACTACGTAGAAAACATGAAATCTTTTAATTTGAAAACGCGAAAAGCAGCTATTGTTGGGAGAAAAACTACCAGTAGCGGAAGAACAGACAAAGATAGAAGCTAGCAGTTCTAGGAAATCCAGTACCCCTCCATTCTCCTTTCATAGTAAGACACAAGTTGCATCCAAGTGGCGAAATAAACATTGACGTTGCGAAATGTTATCTGTGTGATCACGTAGAAAACAGTGCAATTGACGGCACATATGTTTCGTGCCGTGATAGTCGCTAACCTGAGCTTCAAAGGAATTTGAATTATGATTTTTTATTGCCGTGTTGTTTATTTGTTGTCATTGATTTTTATTGCTATAGTGTTATGTGTTTACTTACTGCTTAGAACAATTACATAAATTGTAGTGGGCAGCACCTGAAAAGTTGACATTGTGATTTCAAATACAGCCTCAGCTTAACTGGGTCCATTTCCGATTTATGCTCGCCAGATCTCCTCCGGTTGACGTGTGGTTGCTGGTGGCACTGGTAGATAGGAAACTACCTGAAAGGCAGGTGAAACGAAGGATCCGCATGGTCTGGTGGTGAACGCGTTTGCCCCCAGGAAGGGTGGTGGCGTGTTCAATCCCCTCCGCGGTCACTCGTGGTCCGTAGTTTTGCGAGTATCTCACCATCATATAGTTATATTATTATAGTTGTGGCGTTAACATTTTGAGAGTCCAACTTCTCTTTTTTTGACGTCGTCATAGACAGTTCTTTACAATGTTTACTCACTTTAAAGAAACTCTTGCATTGTCATGCCTTCTCGTCGTCGTCGAGAAAGATATTGTACTCCGTGGCCTCAACTAAAGTTGCCCAATGAGGGCATTTTCACAAAAGACGGTCACCTTTTTCATCATGAAACGCCGCAACCTTTAAAGGAGTTACATCGACAACGACTGCTTGAATGCGGTTAGCATTTCTTGCCTCATTTTAGGTTAGCTGTTTTTCTTGGGTTTTTTCCAAGAATCTGGATCTTAGGTATAACTGTTTGAAATGTCATTCTTTTCTACTTGATTATTTCTACAACTACCTACGCATTTGTTTGTTTGAAGGTATTCATCTCGATGACGGAGATTCTTTCTCTCCTGATGAAGATGAGAGGATTCGGAAAAATTGGCGTTCTTTCGCACAAACGCACTCATCCATCTTTGATGACGCCCG
Source organism: Angiostrongylus costaricensis (assembly GCA_900624975.1). Taxonomy (NCBI): domain Eukaryota; kingdom Metazoa; phylum Nematoda; class Chromadorea; order Rhabditida; family Metastrongylidae; genus Angiostrongylus; species Angiostrongylus costaricensis. Next base: position 31,302 of record UYYA01000573.1, on the reverse strand, counting down.
ATACTTGGTTGGGCCCACCTCGAGCTTGAAATCTGTGAGTGTCTTTACCTAATGAGCTTTTCGTTTAACATTCGAAAAAGACCCGTTTTCCCAAAATTCGTAGAAGGAATAAAATGCAGTTCTATTACACAAGTCTCTAATTTTTCGTATTATAGGTGACCTTCCAGCGACTTCAAAAGAAAGCACTTGCCAAGATCGGAATGTGGCCACAATTATGTACGTTAAATTACACCTTTCTTCCACTAAAATTTCCATCTACTCTTTCACAGCCGGCCATCACCAGCTCAGTGAGTTCGGTTGGTTGGAAGAAAGCTTATTTGGAAACTCATGATAATTCCTTATTTGAATAGTAGGAAAGACAGTCCTTACTGGTTGTACAAGCACCATCACAGTTCATATTTTTTTTTTCGGAGTCTTGCTGGTTTAGTCATTGTGGTTCCCTGGAGTCCTGAGGTCAGCCTAGCCAAAATGTGCCCCAGGTCTTCACCACCACAGGCAGTTGCTGTCCTTGTGGATCAGAGGGAGATTTACCACCATGCAGTTAGTTTGATACCAGAACAGTGATGAATTCTGGTATCGGTTTGCTCTTAGCTGGGCTTCCTTATGGAAATTCCAGACTCCTCAGCTTGGAACGCCCTGCTGGGGGATGAATCCCCCACGCTGCACATTATAGCCTGAGATCCAGGAGCACTTTCCATCCATGGTGAGGAGGTAAGCCTTTGGGGGAACTCATGATATAATACGACAATCTCTTTATATTGATTCGGCCTATGTGCATACCGTTCGTATCATTCTCTGAGCTATCCATTTTATTAACAGCACACGAATGCGATGCAGCATTTTAGTGACATTGTCAGGTGTTTGTGTATTTATATAGTTGTCTGTTATCTTACATATGTGTATATACATATGCGCACGTAATATATATACATACGTATATATACGTATATATGCGTATGCGTGTGCAGACATCACCTGTGTTATCTGTTGCCCCGATGATCGTCGAGTGACTCGAGCGGACGCCAGTATATCTTCCATTTTTCGTTGTCGCGTGCAAGAGTAGCCCAGTGGGTTCTGCTCGTTCTTGGGAGTCGTTGAGCATCCTATCTTTCTTCTAGGCTTTTCGTGAAGAACTTTGAGTATTGGATCAGTGGTCTACTCGCACTACGTTTTAACATCCCAATGAATCCAGTCACTAACGGTTCTTGTCCATCAGTTGTTGTTCATTCGCAATAAGTGTCCGACCCACCTTATCTTCGACTGTTTGGCGTACATAACGACATCTTTGATTTTTGATTGTTGGCGCAGGTTGGAGCTTCGGATCCCTTCCCTTACTTGTGTGATAAGGAATACTTCTAGCGTTTTCCTTTCGATTGCGCATTCAATAATGCTGAACGATCTTTCATCCTGCTTACACAGCTGCCAAGTTTCTCACGCAAACGTTGAGGCAGGAAGTATCGTGAAGTGGAAAACATGGGTATGGTATCGAATGTTCTTTGTCCCCTCACTACGTTCTCGATGTTCTTGAAAGCTCCCCAAGCCGGTCGTTCCCTTCTGCTCAACTCTAGAGCTAAGTCGTTCATCATGTTGATTTCCCGACCTAGATAGACGTAGCTGGAGCATTCGGAGATATTCGTTTCATTGAGCGTGAATGGAGCATATGCAACAAATCTGTTCCGTACGAACATCGTTTTTGTGAGATTTAGTCGAAGATCAATTTTTCCACAGGCTTTAAAAAGTTGACAATCATCCATTGCACTTGGCTACTGTTTTGTGTAATAAGAACGATATCATCAACAAAGCGAAGAAGGTGTAATTGCCGACCATCGATTTTCACTCCCATATGATCCCATTCCTATGTTCGCATAATGTTTCCGAGGGTGGCGGTAAATAATTTTGGCGAGATGGTATCGCCTTGCTTAACCCTTCGTTTGACTTCGATATTAATATCGTTGTGGAATGGTGGTATCCTACTTGTGAAGTTTTTGTATAGCTCATGAAGAATTTTTACATACTTATTACGAACTCTTTGACTGTCAGAGACTTCCACGACTGCTATCTCCATTGAGTCGAAGACCTTCTTTAAATCGACAAAAGCGAGACAGAGTGGTCTTTTGTGCTCTACCGATACTTCAGTAAGTCTTGTTTTCGTGTGGATGTGGTCGGTCGTACTAAATTGTTTTCGAAACCCTCCTTTCTCACATGGCTGTCCTTCGTCAAGTGTTCAGTCAATCGTGTTTAGGATCACTCGAGTTAAAAGTTTGTAGACGACAGACGGCAAGAAGATTGGGCCTTAGTAGCCTACATCGTGGAGGTCATCCTTTTTGAGCAATAGCTCGGTCTTGCTGGTCTTTCTCTGAGTAGGCACCTTGCATTCGGACAGATAACGTGTGAAGAGCGGAGCCAGTGTGTTTACGAGGACTGGTGGAAGGTTCTTCAGGTGTTCTGATTTATCCTGACCGGACTTGGTGCTGTTCGATTTTTCACTGACGAAATGGCATGTTGGATTTCGGAAAGAGGAACCGGTGGTGGAACATATCCACTCTCCCTCATTTCATATGAAGGATGATGAACGTGGCTATTGAAGAGATCTGAGTAGTAATCGTGAATCATTTTCTCCATTGCCTTTCTGGATGCTGTTACTGTTCCGTCTGGGCATCGGAGTGCAGTTATCTTGGTTTCGCAATTGGCGAAGCTTCGGTGGGCTTTGCAAATGGTTTTCCCAGCCTCTCCAGGTTCTAGCATAACTGCTGCTCTTCTCTCTTGAAGATCTTTTTTCATCACCTGTCTGTACTATCTTGCAAATTCGGACGTGAGTTTGTGGTTTCCTGCAGCTCGTACGTTTCCCCGCTGATGTATCAGCACGATTTTTCTGTAGACATACCTCTTGGTGTCCTCCGAACTCTCAGCTTTCATAGTGCTAAAGTGAGGATGTTGGATGAACCGATTGTGTTCCTCGCTGATGTTAGAGAACGGCATCTTGCCAAAAGCCGACCAGTGAATTGAATCTCTTTATGGTGGTTTTCGAACTTCGGTTTTTTCTGTTTTGAATTTGGTGGCTTTTCTTCTTTTCCGCGAGAAAGAAGTTTTCTCCGAAGGAGGCAGTGGTCTGATCCACCGTAGAATTTTGGGACAACAGCGACATCGGTAAGGTAAAACCTTCTATTTACTTTAATATGATCTATTTCGTCATGGTGCTTCCTAGTAAGAGGCTCCACACGTCCAGCGCCGAGAGTGGGGCTTCTGGAATTGCGAATTACCATGAATGATCTGGGTCGTCATGATAAACTCAGAAGCTCACCCTGTTCGGTTCGTTGCATTCTGATCCGTTTGTTTCAGTGTGACTTTCTTCAAATGTTTTTCTTGGTTAAACCTAGCGTTTAAATCTCTTATGATGACCTTGAGGAATGTATGGTCGTTTCTGTAGGAGTTTTCAAGTCCATATAGAATGGTTTTCCTCTCCTGTTCAGCAACAGCTTCTCTGTACTCGCCCTGCCCAACGCTTCCGAATCGAGGGCTCTTTCGTGACCAGGGGAATGAGGCCCGTGTATTTTATTATGTTTAGTTTCTTGTTACCCACGTATAGCTCGCTGAGCTCTGAACGTGTGCTGGATCTACTCACGGCTATTTTGATCGCCAGTCTCACCCACAGTGGATATGGAGCTTATTTGTTGGAGGCGACTCCTAACTGCCTCCTGTATACTTCCCTGTCACTTAATTGCAGAATTTTGATGGAATTGTCTCGTAGAATACAATCCGCATAAACAAGAACACACCTCTGCAAGCATACCATGAATACATCTCGTAAGCACAGAAATTATGTGCCAAATTGGCGGAGCAGAAGCAGGGAGTTTATCCACTATATCCTCCTGCGTCTCAGGGAACAAAGGTCGCTTTTGGTCTGTGAATAACCCACTATCCGTCACTTGGGGACGCGCCACGTAGCCTTGCGACTAACCGGCTCGTAATCCACCATGTGAGGAAGATCCGTGTAAACATATGCATATACGTATATATTTGTATATATATATATATATTTACATACATATACATATGCACGCATACGTACATATGTACGTATACATATGTATGTACGTATGTGTATATGTATGTATTACATATACATGCAAACATGAGGTTGTTAGAATGTTTATTTAACAGATGACCTCCTTACATATATATTGCAGGCAGAAAGATGGATAACCGGAGCGCATATCAGATTCATCACCGAATTCACTATATATTCAACCATTCCGACCGTGCAGTGCAGATCCGTTGCCGAAAGATGTCGGTCCATGCATAAATGAGTATGCCAAGCTTCTTCCCATCTTTGTTTCTTATAAATTATTATTTATTATGTAATATTAAGTGTTTTGGAGATGTCCAGCGGCGAAGGCTCATCAGCAACGCATGCAAATAGTGCTTTATGTCGTCGGGCAAAAAAGGAAACGAGAAATCGCCTTGCTAAGCACCACTATCGCAGATTATTCGGTTTTGTTTTCCCTGGACTTATTTCGTCTTCTCGTTTAGTAATCTGTGTTGTACAACAGTGTTTTCAGAGACCGTGGTGACAAAGTCCTCCTTGTGTCACACAGCTGTTGCGAAATGTCTTTTATCATCACCTTTGCAACTGAAGAGTCACCTTTCGAATTTCAACTGGGCGGAACTGGTTCCGATGTTTCGTCCTTTACATTCCGGAGATATCAAACACGAGTGGTTAAGACATTAATACCCATGTTTTACCATCGTTTACTATTAAAAATAACAGACTGTGATACGAGGAGTTTGTTTACTTTGTAATACAGAAGACCAGAAGTAGATTCATTGATGTTTACGTCTGGTTTAGAAATCGCAATCACTTCCCATGTTGAAAGACACTTTATGGTGGTTTTCATCATTTTCTTATGAATTTGTTATACAGATATTAATAGCACAAAATATTGAGACGTGGTGTAATCGATTTGTTTTCGTTTATAGGCGGATCATTATCAAACAGTTGCGAGCGTCATTATTAGCTCACATTGGTTCAGTCGGTGAAGATCAAGCATGGGCTCGTGCTATGGATGAGGTGTTTGTTAGCGCTTATGTTTTGTTTCTTGTTTCGTAATAATGTTTTTAAGGTGATGCCACGTACCCATTTTTCACTGCGCGATATAGTCTGTTATGCAAAGAGTTTACGAAAATGTATCGATAGCTATACTACCGATGTTCACTCACAGTATATCGATAAAATCAAACTAGCAAGAAAGTAAGGGTTAGTTTTATCACTTTTGTTGCACATAACCAGATTTTCCCAGAATAGCCAAGAGGAGGGCGTGTACCGCAGTGGTCGGACTGCAATACACGGCGTCGATCCCCGCACCCAAGGCCCACCGAGCTCTCTATCTCTCCGGTGTTGGTAAACTGGTACCAGACTCGTCTGGGAGGATATTAGCATTGGCTCGCTATATAAATAGGTCACCGCGAGTCATTATGAAAACCAGATTTGCATCCGATCACCTCCAACGATGCTTAATGAAGTCGAATGCATGGCACATCCCTCAAAAATTGATCAAAGCCGAGGGCTTTATCCTTTTATATAGTCAGGTTTTCAGGTTATCAACCCACGGAATTACTGACAGTGAGAGGTTTAATTTGAATACATGCCCTGTGTTCAGAAGAATCCAGACATTTTTTCGTACTCGAGGTTCTCTAATATTTCGCCACTTGAGTTTTCCTATAAGTGCTCGAGGTAAAGAGTTTGCTGTTATTGCATTGCCAAATTCCTACGTATTTTCATATTTTTGCTGGTTTTCAGAGAAGCTGCGAATTTTGGAGGAATGCTACCGACGTCTTGAATCGCCGCTGCATGAAAGTTTTTCGATGAGATCCTTTCCGAAGGTGACCTTGAGAATTTTGGTTGACTGCGTCATAGACAGGATGCAGCTTATTGATCCAAATTGGCAGCCACCTGCTATTTTTCAACGATGGGTCTGTAGAAACTAAAATGTTTTTTTTTCACTAGCATTGCTGTGCTTGACGTTATGCAAGTGTTTTTTTAGATAAGGTCATGGTCCCATGTGTCAATGTATTCGAAGTGCTCAAGCAATTCGGAAACAAGAAATGCTGCTATAGGTTCAAACCAGCGGTGGCAATCTTTTTACGAAGATCCACAGAAGTAAGTTTTTTGCTTAGGAATTGTAATATTCTAGGTTACTCCCAATGGTTTACCGCCTCATCGTGGCTGGAAGTTGTTTCTGGGTATCGGACTGCGGTGTACAGTGGGGGATTTATCCCCTGGCAGGGTCTCCCAAGCTGAGAACAAGTCCGATGTTTCCATCAGGAAACCTAGCTATTGTAAATATGCGCCTTAAATTGGATTGTAATATGGATACGAAGATAAAGCTTTGCTGAAAAATTGTGAAAAGACAAATCCTGTACTATTTTCTTGTCAAGAGAACATTTGGTCATTTTTCATTAGTGGGAAAATGAGGCAACATGGTCATTTTGAGTGGTTCGAATGGTACAAACTGAATCTAAGTGTCCAGAGATTGCAATCTCTTTTTAAAAATTTTCCATTCGTCGAGTTTTAAATACTTGCTAACAAACGGCGTTTTCAATGTAATTGTTCACGTCTTCTGAAGCATGAAAATACATTGTATAACATTCCGGTGTCTACTGGGTCCTGAGACGTCGACAGGCGAGCTGCGTTGGCAAGGATCTGAGCAGGAGCCTATTTTTTATAGACCGGAGTGAGTGTTGTCCATACGGTAGACATTATTTCCCAATTTGCCTTTTGTCTTGAAATAACGTAGTGCTGTTAAGGAGTGCTGTAATCAGGATGATGATAGTGAATCTTGCGGACGACAATATAGTAGTGTATCCGATTTATTGACACAGGAAGTGTACCCGATTTCCAAAGCAGAATCAGCTGCAGATATTTCAAAACGGACTGTTACCGTCGATGACAATTCCGGTGGTAGCAAGCGAAGCCGTAGATGGACGGAGCTGTACAACGAGGAATGCGGGACTGCGCAGCAAAATATAGAGAGGCGGTTTGATATTTTTGCGGATATGGTAGAGAAAGCAATCCCATCTGAGGAAATCCACTTAAATGAAGGTAATTTTTATAGTTGTAGAGGATTTCTGAACAAAGGACCATCATTAGCTTTGGAAATCCTGCTATTTGGGTTGGTTATTCTCTTATTGCCAATATAACCTAGATACAACCTCAATATCGAATCATGTTTATCGTGAAACCGAGCAGCCCAACGGAATGCTTTTTCCGGAATTTTCAACCGAAGAGACACTATTCCCACATGAAAACGAAAGCGAGTTGTTCGAGTAAGTAAATTTGTGTAAAGTCAAATACATAGTAACAATATTTATATAATGGAAGAAATTTCAGCAATCTGAAGATCTCGGTACCTTCCCAGTTGGTCTTCACAGATACACGAAATGTTGATCGAGAAAATTCTTTCGTACAAGACGACTGGATGAAATTTCTTGCTTAAGTAGTTGTTGATTATTAGTTTTTCTTCGTCATTTTTAGTTTCAACATTCGTCATTGTGTTATGCGCTTGATTTTTCTTGGAATAAAATGCTAGTTTTGTTGGCGAGAACATCAGAAAAGTCTGGTGCGTCTATTATCAGCATAGATGCTAAACATAAGGTCAGCAGATTATGTGTTTGTGTCTGAAAGAATGCCGATGAAATTTCTGGTAAGAACTCCTGTTATGTGCTTTTAGGATTTCTGCGTGCAGCACGAGTCGGGGAAGACTGGTCAGGTTGGGACTGGAAACAGCTGGCTTTCTCAGTAATTTCTTCTGATCAAGAAACAACGCGGCCATTTTTTTTTTCACCGCACAAAGTATAGCTACATAGATAAAGTCGTTAGGTTTCTTAGCCTAATTTGTAAGGAAAATCGACGTTGAGAACCAGAGTTCAGTCGTCATCTTCGTCAAACTATATTACTCGTCTATAAGACCAGAGCACATCGATATGTTGTCGTGTTGTCCACTTCTTAATTGGGAACAAATATCACGCGTGTTAAGGAATCGAGTCTGGAATATTCTATCGCTTGACGATGTCATCTGAGTAAGGTCGAGTGGACCTGCATAAGCGCAAGCCTCTAGAACCACAGGAGATATGCGAAGTACTAAGTCGGTCGTCTCAAACAAATGTCAAATATGTTTAACTTCACAGTAGAGTATTATGCGAACAACAATCACAGTAAGGTCGAGATATTTGGAAAACTTGTCGTTCGGGCCAGATTCAGACCCACCATTACCTTTTCCAGGGGTACAGGTGCTACCCACTGCACCACCGGCCTTAGCCTTGTTTTTCTCTCAGCTAATTTTCACGCTATCAGTGCCATCATCAATACCCACCAGAGGCAATGATCTCAGAATTGGTAAAATACATTTAGGACATCATTTGTCAATTTCTGGCTGAGTTAGATCAAAGACTACTGTTCTTCAATAGCTCTACACTTTCTCTAAAGTAAAAAGAGAGACTCCGGAATATAGGAAATTGTGCTATGCCTGAAAGCAATAATGATCTTTTCAAAAATGAAGCAATCGATATGTCCATTATGGGCGCGATTTTTTGGCGCCATGGGACGGCATTCGGCGAGATCGTTGAGGATTTCGATCCAGCCGTGAGGATCATTCGTTTGTTTCGTTTTCTTTAGTCTTATTTCTTTCTCGATCTGCGCATTTTACTGGGCTTTCTTGTCACATAACAAAGAATCCTTTCTCCATTCCTATTTGGACATTCTAGGTTTATGGCTTTATAGTTAGGGAGAGGAAGAGAGAAAGAGAGAACCGTCTGCTTAGTGAAATTAGAAAGTCAACTTCATATGTCATTACCAATCGATCCAACATTCGATAGCAACGCTGCAGTATATTCGCTAAAACGGACTGTAAGTTGATAACTGTTGTCCTCCAGATAAACCATATCTTGTTGTAACTATAACCAGGGCGAGATTTTTAAGCAAAACAGAGGAGGACTGACTAACTCGCGAAGAGGAAATAACATGCACACGCCGAGGCACGTTCAGCAGCCACAGCTACCACAACAGACGAGGTGAGCGGATTTTTTAGTGATTTCTATGGAATTCCGCAAATATGTTGGGTTCAAATCCCATTCCCAGGCCAACCGAGCCAATTCCTGGGGGCCGAATTGAACGTCTTCGTGACTATGTAGGACAAACATGTTGCTCCTGCTTTTTGAAGGTATATCTACTATGGATGGTTCCAGAAAAAAAACCTCTTGACATAGTATCGGCATGAATTGCTTTTTCGCGTTCGTTTCAGTTACCTGTAGTGGTAATTGTGGCAGGGATTTGCATTATCATTGCTCTTCTTCTGGCTCTTATACCAGCTGTCGTCATTCTAACCAGTACCGTCGACAGAGAATCTGAACAACAGAATCTACCTAGAGTGCAAATGGAGGTTAGTGGCACTTCATCCATTTAGTCATAGTCAGTTTGTTTTTTGAGACGCTCAGTTTCAGATTCTTCGAGAAACACACCAGTTTCCTAAACTGGACCCATTGGATAACGAAATGGATGACGTTCTGGGCGAGTTGCGAGGCAGCGATATTCGCCTCGTGCATAGTATTCCATCCACTGCACTCTTTCCACCGAATGTTTCATTGTGCGACGGATTCGGGTTCGCCTGTACTATTCTGCCAGTGCGTACTTAGTGCTAAACATAAAACTAACGGTTAATACACTCGTACAGGCATTAGCCCTAACACGTACATGTGAAGGTACCCTGGATGGTATGAATTAGTCTTGACTCATTGTATTTCTAACTCTTTCTTTCCTTATGGAAGAGCCTTTAGCTGTACTTTTTGTATTCGGTCGATAGATTTTACAACACAGATGTTGTAGGTCGACCGGTAAGGGTTTTTTCCCACATGTTTTATTTGGAATGAGAATTCCTTTGCAGTGATATTTGAAACGAGATGCTATGAGGGATAAATTTTGACTACCATGAGTCGATTGCCAGCGTTGTTGCAGGTTTCTCAAATTTGATTTTGATTTATAGAGTCTGGTGATTAGTACAGCATTGCGATGTGACGGAAAGAGTGATTGCCCAGATGGATCCGATGAGTTGAACTGCAAAGGTGGGAATGTTCACCAGTCGATGAATCTCGAATGCGGCACAATCCTGCTTTCGCTTTTTAGAGTGCCAGACTGCATTTTCGTGCACGATTTCAAACAAAACTAATGTGAAAGCTTGCCTACTATCTGAGCAGCTTTGTGATGGCATACCTCATTGTCCTGATGGATACGATGAGAAAAGGCATTGCAGTAAGCTTTATTTCACTGGCTATAAGCGATGTGAAGTGCATGTGTGTGTGTGTGTGTGTCATAGAGGATTCATGCGATGAAGGGGAGTTGAGATGCCCGGCAACGTCTCTCTGCCTTCCGCCAAATTCGGTTTGTGATGGTGTAGTGGACTGCGATACCGAAGATGACGAGTCGAACTGCACAAGTTGTACCCGAGGAGCCTTGGTAGGTCACCGATAGAAAACATAATGTTCATGAGGTGATGGATTCCTTCTGTTAAGATCATGAGATAAACACTGAAACATGACCACTCTGGTCATAACCAGTTTTCAAGTCTTTGAATACTCAATCCTTGGGCGGTTTTTTAAGAAAAATTTTAGAATTTTTTTCATCACAGTTCTGTGAATCCACGAAGCGTTGCATCCCGGCTGGTCAACTGTGTGATGGCTTTCCGCAGTGTCCTGATCGATTGGACGAAAAAGTAAAGAACTTTTCCCATAAAGTTTATATTAATATAAAGACGAAATATGTCAGAGCTGCGATTGCCGAGGGTGCTCTGGATCAGAAAAAGCGCTTTGCTCCGACGGACAATGCCTGGAGCGGTCTAGAATCTGCGATGGAATAGCGGACTGTAGCGACGGCATCGACGAAGAGGACTGCCCAGGTTCATGCCTTTTGGACGAATCTGAAAAGGCATGAGTTTCTTGGAAATTGCTGTCGACACAGTAAAGGATTTCGATTCAGATTCCGTACGTGACGTGTGCTGATGGACGACGTTATCCGGAAGCGGAAGCATGTTCTGGGGTCATCGAGCAATGTGCGTACAACTGCACAAAATGTGATGATCTGCTCGCTTTTACGTGTAACGATCGTAAATGCGTACCTCAAATGCTGGTGTGGTTCTGGGATAACAGCGAAGACTCCTATATCATGTTTTCTTTCTCATTTCAGGTCTGCGATGGCATAGATGATTGTTTTGATGGTGAAGATGAGAGAAACTGCAAATGTGGAGTGAGCTCGTCGAACTACACAAAGTTGGTTACTTGATCTCATATATTGTTTTAGGGCTCCGATCAGTTTGAGTGCCGCTCAGTCTCGGGGAAAGTCAAGTGCATCTCGAAAGCTAAAGTCTGCGACAGTGTATGGGACTGCATGGACGGAAAGGACGAGATGGGTTGTAGCAAAGTAAGTTCCCGTCTTTCATCATATTGTTTCCCAGTCTTTCCACGTTGTCTTCAGTGTCCGGACAACTCGATACGCTGCCATCACGAGTCCAAATGTATTCCAAAATCTGCGCGGTGTAATGGTATAGCCGACTGTCTGGACGGTTCTGATGAATCTAACTGCACGTGCAATGGTACCTTAAAATGTCCTAAGAGTGAAATAATGTCTGTAGCCGAACTTTTTGTTTCTAGAATGCATTGGACATCACTGGAACACGTACATGTGTGGAGAGACTTCGCACTGCTTCAGAAGGGACGAAATATGTGGTCCGTACACGGTGTGTCCAAATGCCACTAGGGCAGACAAGGTCTATTGTGCTAGGCGAGCTTTGAAGGGCACTGAGCTATTTCAGTAACAATTAATTGTAACGCAACTATAATTCCCATTATATACTTTGATGGTGTTGTAATTCTGAAGTGGCTTATTGCTTAGTCGTGTAAGTGTGATTTTTCTAGATCTATGGTATTGCTTCCTGTAATATTCAAAAAGTAGAATTCTGTTGTTATACCTGTCAAAGTTATGAGATTGAGTAAATGTTGGCAATCAAAGGTAGTGTGATTACGTTACATTTCATGTTGTCATCACATAGAGCTCCCATCAGTTGTAGAAATTCATTATGGTATTCAATCCGTGGACTTCCATGTTTGGTGGTGAAGAGTTTATGGAAATTTGGAAGCAAATTCCATTACAGGACCTTCATTGGTGATAAGCTTCAGTACAGGGTAATTAGCTATCGTCGAAAATGAACGCACAGGTCAAATCCATACCTCACATTCACAAATATTAGGTTTCCGAAAATTTATGGGAGATCTCAACCCATATTTTTAAAACAGCGCATCTCATCTCGGAAAACAAACTTTAATAAAAGGGCAATAAAAACCCCTAGTAGAACCTACATATTTTTGCCAACGATAAAGGTGCTCATTTATATAGATTGCCTGAAATTCTGAACTTCTGGAGGCGATGAAGTCGCTGATGGAATGCAGATTCTGCATCAACATGGTTTCTGAAGTATTTCTGGAACTGGAAGTTAGGCGAGAGGCCTGGGCAATGTGGCAGATAAGGTAGTTTCGTAGCTTAGCTCGGTAAATCTTTGTTGCGGAGGCGGTGCAGCATCAGACCACTCGTTATCGTGAAGTTAGTCCCTTTCTGTTACCAGTAAGTGGCACAGCCGTTTGGTTTGTGGAGGAATTTAGTCAATTCGCTGTACATACTTCTTTGCTGTAATCGTTTCACTTGATTTTAGGAAGGTGTGGTGAATTAAACCACCTCTAGGTTACCAAACGGTCAGTATGGCGTCCTCTTGGTATAATTTCAGCTTTCTCAAGTGCTAGGGAGTTTTATCGCAGTCTAACCACTTAGCCAATCATTAACAAGTACTGCAGAGGATCCAATTCTCGTTTCACATTATGATGCGGTCGTGAAACATCTTTCTGGTTGCACAGAATAAACGCCGACGATACCTCATCATAGCGACTTTGATCGTCATTCAATTCGTGTCGTACCCAATAGTCAGGTTTCTTCGTCTTCGCAATATTCTTTGATTGTTCGGAAGCAGACGAGATGCTTGTACTGAACTGTTTTTTCAAGTTCTCAAGCAGTTTTGCGTGGATTTGCTTAGAAGAATGCCTTCAAATGATCATAGTCACTAGCAGAAGGTAGTCCATGACTTCATTCATCTACAAGGTCGAGTTCCTCTATTACTTTGGCGGCATAACTGTAGGGACAGGTGATGACTGTCCTGATTCAAGTTGCTTGCGCTGCACTGGGAGAGAGTTTACATTCGTAAAAATGGATTTGTTGAAATAACTGTTTTGATAGATAAGGTGCTAACCTTAAATTTTTTTTTATTTGTCACCAACACAATTTGTAACTTCCGGAACTTGTATAACACAATTTACATTAAAATTCAACCATTCGATGCAAAAGTGCCACAAATAAACTTTGCAAAGATGTTGTATGCACATCATCCGGGAAGAAAACTATTATTAAAACATAAAAAAGAAGACCTCGGCGCTGATCAATCCCTGAGGGATGCGCCGTGCATCCGACTTCGTTAAGCATCGTGGGATTTGAATGAATGAATATCGGGAGTTTAAAATGGTTCTCGGCGGCCTCCTGATGTACCGAGTCAGTGCAGCTACCTTCCCAGGCAAGCCTAGCACCACTTTGCCGACCCCGGAGGGATGGAAGGCTTGGTGAGCCTGCAGCGCGGGGATCGATTCCGTGTGTACAGCAGAGCGCCTTCGACCACTGCGAGACACGCGCCACTTACTAAAACCTTTCCGGGAAAAATGAAAGCTCGGATCCGATATTGATTTCCGAGCGACCTAAAGTGGTTCGGAGAGTATCTGCGAAATCGATCAACGCGTTTATCACTCTATCTCTGGTGCTATAGGCTAGAGTGCAACGTTAGTCTATTTATTCCTTTATGACACTGAACAGCTTGATAATATCTGACTTCTGATTAATATTTGAACATTAGTCTTAACGGCTGCTTATATATTAATGCTAGTTGCTTCGTATTAAGTTTGTAAGAACGAAAACCGGCAATGTAGCACCTCCGACGTCTCCCATTACGAAGCAATAAACCTGGTCTAGAGAGAAAATATAGCTGCAATCGTAAATTTAAAGGACTCCAGTAGGGGTTGCGCATTGCCGTGCAGTGGACAATGTCCGATTTCTTTGGCGGCCGGTCTGTTTCCTTCGTTTCTGTGTTTTGTTTATGGGATCTTCTGTGGAGCAGTAGTTACTTAGTCAATAGTTAGTTAGTTAGCGATGTAGTATTTTGCGGTAGGTCTCCGCATACCACTTTTTGAACTAGTTTCCGCACTGCTTTGAAATTACCGAGTTCTTCTTGTCAGTGTGCTCCAGTTTCTGCTGTTTTTTTTGCTATATTTCCTCGCCTTCTGCTATTTATTCTTTGGCACTCTTGGTTATAGAAGGAAAATTTCAGGTAAAATGTCCTTGAGCCGCATCCTGCCTGTGGAAAAAAGCTCTCGGTTTGGTGTCGTTCAACTATGTAGCGCTCATCATACCGTCCGTAAGTTTGTATTGTTCTTTCTTGATTTATGTGGGCCATTTTCATATTACAGTAGCTTTTTGTATTTCGACGTATAAGCAAGTTTCCTAGAGGCGGGAGCGGATCGTCATGTTGGAACAAGGCCTGAAGAGCTCGACAACCCATCGTTCTTTCAGAAGATTGTCCTACGTTTTAAAGGTGATGTTTCAGATAAGCTGAAAATCATTTCGGTCTAATTAAAAATCGCTGAAATACATATTTTTAGGAATCCCCTTGAAAGGCGAGCTCCATCCGCCAAAATCGATCTTTTCTGATTGTGGGAAGGAATGGTTTGCTCCAAAGCCACTTCCAGAAGTACCAAAGGATTATAAAGAGCATCCTGATAGGGACTTGGTCTGTTCTCATTGATTATGTCCTTATGTTGTGGTGTGCTTATCGCAAAGTAATTAGGTTAACTATCCTTATCCGAGTCGACCTATGTATCCACCAAAGACTCGTCTTTTGATGATACCAGACTCGTGGTTTACTCCGTTTCACAAAGTAACTGGTGTATCAGGTATTTGCAACATTGCCTTTATTAGTAATTCACTGAATCAGTTTTACTCGTTATATTTTTCTTTCTCGACATTTAATTACAGGGCCATACTTATTCTTTGGTGGTTTTTTCGCATTCCTTGTCAATAAGGAACTGTGGGTGTACGAGGAGCAAGGACATATGGTCGTTGGTTGGATACTGTTCTATCTTTTGCTGTCAAGAACTATTGGATGTGAGTTGGTTTGTCCTACATTTCAATTTTTTCCAAATTAAAATTGAATTCCCTTATCATGATTCATTCAATATTGTTTTATTTAGAAACGTAGTGCGTAGATTATCCACTGGTCTGCATCTCTTGTGTCACTCTATTAGGTTCTTCGGAAGTTGGTGTCTGTTTCAACCTTCATTTCCAAAGTGCCACATTTAACTCAGAATGAACTTCACTGTTTTAATTCATAGCCATCAGTGATAGTCAATAGATGAAAGTACCAGCAAATTTGCGTGATGAGGCGGTTTCTTAGTGCAGCTCGTTCAGTCTTTGCAGCGTCAGCAATGCAGCGTGTGATCACAGGTTGTTGTGGAGAAGGATCATTCAATACGTACGACGTCTATTCTTTAAGAAACTTCGACTTCGCATTTTCTTTTTGGTACTTCGAAATAGTTACTTGGATACTTCGATAGCCCGTACCCACTGGTAGTCCGGGCTGCAGCATAATTTCCACTTTTTCGGGGAATTGCTAGTTTAGGCGTTGTGTTTCTCTGGAGTCCCGAGGTCAGCCTAGCCAAAGTTTGCCCCAGGTCCTTACCACTACAGGCAGTCGCCGCCCTTGTCGATCAAAGGGAGATGCCTGGCTTCCTGACGGAAACGCCGGACTCCTCAGCTTGGAGATCCTGCTGAGGAGATGGATCACCCCGATGTGCATCGCAGCTAGACGTCCAGGAACATCTCTCAACCACGATGAGGCGGTGAGCCATTGGGAGGCTCCGAAATAGTTTGGATACTTGAACCAAATTTTGTAATTGCTCGGAATTTTTTTGTGTATATGTTCCCACAACAGCATTAAATTGGTGGTCGTAAGTAGCATAAGGACGTCCTTGGCTTTCCTTGTCTTCAACAGCGATTTCTCCACCTTGATTCCAAACCAACATCACATTGTGCATTCGTCAACATTTGCTTGCTCCATAGGCCATTAATATTTCGAGCACTCTCGCTTCAATACCTCGATTTTAATTCGTAGAAGTGTATTTATCAAAATTTCTGTCTTGTCGTTTGGATTTGTAACCTATTTGGACGCGCGTAACCCGTGATCGGAATCGCTCTGCAATACACGCGGGATTAGTCTCCCCGCCCGAGGCTCACCAAACCTTCCTTCCCTCCACGGTTGACAAATTTGTAGCAGACTTGTCTGGGAGGAAAGCAGCACTGACTTGATACATCGGTAGGCCACCGCGAGTCATAAAGGTCAGATTTGCATTGGATCACCTCCAAACGTTGCTTAATGAAGTTGATTGCATGGCGCATCTCTCAGTGATTGATCAACGCAGAGAGCTTCATCGTTTTCTAAACCTCTGAATTTTCACTAGTGCAGCTCTTACTGTAATTCAATTTTGCAGAGCGAAAGTACATAAATTTAGCATCGCAGTGATATACAAGAGTACAGAATTTGATGGATAGAAATCATTGCTAAAACGTATACAGGAGTAATTACACTGTAAATGGGGCATTATTTGTTACTTCCGCAGTTTATTCTTCATTTTAATACTTCACTTTTTCATTCATCAAATCTTTTTTGTGCTCAACATTGTTTTTATTGAAAATGGTCTTTAGAGTGGCGATAGATATAGTTTTTATTTAAGAATACGTCATCGAACCTTTAGGGATTTTCCGGGCTGATTAGTGTTCGGTTTCGAACTGTTCGAACTTTCTATAAGAATGTAGCTTTTCTCGAAACTGATTAAGGTGGTGACGCTGAAAAACGAGGGTTTATGTTAGTCTTCATACATAATTCAATCCCATCGTTGATGTCGATGGATTTGTTTTAGACAAGCTCGATAATTGGCTTTACGGAGCGTACCAAAATCGTATGAACTACTATAAAGGACTGATTGCTGATGACCTCAAGGACGCTGTTGAGTTCCGAAAGGTAGGCTGGGACCTATTTTACGCGGTTTTCATTTTTTATTATGTCTTGTATACCTATAATTAGGTCGTAATTATTTTTAGACTTCGGCTGCTGAAACGGAATCGCTTAAAGCTGTTAAAGAATCTTTCCCGGTGATCATGAAAGAGAATATGCAGTTGCAGCTTGAGGCCACTTACAGGTAAGGTGCTCCACATAATTTCTTCATTGATGGTATTTTTCAACATATTTTTCTAACTTCACATCGGAGTGTGTCATCTGAGGAACCAGGCGACTTAGATATTTGATTAGTTCTCTATCGTTAACAGCATTTTTTATATCTATTCGTGCTAGTTTTGTCGAACTAGTTTTGTCACGATTAGAAATGCTGCCATTATTCACTTGCTAGGGCCCAGGAATACATGTGTTACTGTTCTGAACTTGAAACGTGTATTCCATCTCCATCGTAAAAAAAAAAACGATTATGGCAGTGGGTATGTCGTCTTCGCCAATTTGTGTCAAAGTTCCAAAAAAGTTTGTCCAAAGAACTTGGCTTTTATATTTGTTGGATATTTTGTTTTGAATCATGCATGATTCCTAATTGATTAAAGTTTAAGCATAATTCAATCAATAATAGGAAAGTATATGGTCGAGTGTATTTGTAAAGGAGTGCTAAAATAACTACTGTTTTGTAAGCTAGGACTGGATTCATAATATAGCCAATCTAATCTAATTTAATCTAATCTTGAAATTCTAATACTAGTCCATTCTTAATTGTAATCTTAAAACATATTAAACGATACGTATTGGTTTCAACGACCGTATGTGGCAGCTTGAAACTAACACACCTCATGCTATCGTAAGTATTCCAAGGTGTTAAACCCTGCTTTTCTGTAACCCAAAGGACAGTTTTTCTTTCGACGATTTTCTCATTTCGAAGCTATTCATCAGCAAGGACTTGGTTCAACGGAACATAGGTTCTTGAATGTGTAGTTGTTGCTGTGCTTCTGTAAAAAATTTTCAAATGTTTAAATTTCGTTTCATCTGCCTAAGAACCTCATTTTATGACCAAAAAACAAGAATAATGTTTCGCAGAGATCCCACATACCATTAGAACGATCGAGCGGAGCTTGCTGAATAACTGTGTTAAGGTTCCATGTTAGTGTAATGGAAATGAATTTGTAGATTTAAGCATTGCTTATTACGACACAGCAGGTTTCGATAGTTTTAATCTATCTACACGCCGCATTATTTCTTACCCTTGTTCTTATGCTGCTGTAGGATATTTCATCCTGGTTTTAAGCTCGGAAAAGGATGACGCACAAATTGAATGACAATCAGAGAACTCGTTCTCGTCGTTATGAAGTATTGTCGGCTGTTCTTCTGCGCAACCGGAACGAGCTGTTTCTCGTCCACTTTGTGAATTGCAACGAGAAATGGGTCGTCACTCACCCGGCACTCAGGGCCTGGACAGCAGTGAAACTCGATAGCACTTCGGAAAACCAAAATTGGTACAAAAAAGAGCCATGGTGACCGACTGTTGGTCTGCTTCTGGTTTGATGGACTAGAACTTATTGAATCGGACTTAGCCGTTCACGGCAGGGTAGTACATTGAGAAATTCGACAACGTGCACGAAAAATCTCATCTGCACCTCGCATAAACTAGAAGAAAGAGGCTGGTCCTCCACTATACTACGTAGCAACGAGTCGCAGTACGGAAGCTGCAAAAATTGCACGTGCCAGGATACGAAACTGTGCCTCATACACCATAGTTTGGCAAACATCTTGCCTTAATTACACTCCCAGAAGTGTTTCAGGAAATGCTGAGGTCGGAACTGCTTTCGGTGGTGGCGGTTTCAAAGGTTTAGGTTTTTATACAGTTGGTACATATAAATTTGTTTCCGATTGACAAAAATGTATGAATTTCAAAGTTCTTGTTTTTACTAATAAAGTTTTTTGTTGACCGAGATATTCCACTTTGGAAATATGACTTGGAAATGGACACTATCTTCCGGAGCACATAATGAATTCGTATGTGTCTGTGTTTCTAAATGTGTTCAAATCACAATCTTTTTTAACGTGGAAAATTTCAAGGTTTTGCTCTCATATTTGCTCGATGTAGTTAATCTTGTTTGTATCATAGCGATAACGTTCATTCAATAGTTTCTCAAACTAACAGGCTATTCTCAGGAAGAATGTGCAAAACGTGGCGACCGAACTAAGGCGTCGTCTTGATTACCTCAAGGAGACGGAGGAGACCAAAAGACGTTTCGAGAGAGAACAGATGCTAAAGTTTATTAGCGATGGTGTAAGTTGTACTGTGACAATTCTGTGCGTGAATGTTATGTTCTCACTACATTTATATGGAGTACCTTTTGCTAGGTGTTTAAGCGTATAAGCGGACATTTGTTGAGAAATTTGTTCTGTTTAGAAGAGGATAAGCAAGCATTTTCGTCGAAATACGCCTCATTTCTTTAGTTTTTCTTGCTGATTTGTTCCCATTTAAGGTGGAACAGCAAGCATCCGAGAGATCTTTCAAAGATCAGTACCTTCAGAATGCAATCCAGACATTGAAAGGCCTTAAAGTTGAGGTCTAAAGAGTTTCATGAAGGTCCACTTAGGTCCATGAATGTTTAGTTGTAGTCGATAATCGTTACAGCTTAATATTTATGCCGTTTTTAAGGTCTGTAGATATACAGTTGAGAATAAAGTAGATTTATCTGTTTGTTTTCTTCCTCATCTACGTATGTGTTAGGCCATTGAAGATACAATATGAGAATAGTATTTTACTTTATTACAGATTATTACTGACTAAGTTCACTTTGCCTCTTTTTGATTGATTAATAATAAGACCATGCAGAAGATCGTGTGAAGAATTTCTCAAGACAAGAGAAACTAAAATAAAAAGGTGAAGGTTTTTCACAATAGGTTTAAATGATGGAAATGGTAGATATGGAGATGCACATTTGAGTGAAATAAGGCGTTCTGCTGGAATTTACATGGAAAGCAACATGCGTTGACATCACATCCGAGCCATTGAGTCATAGTCACCACCGCGTTTTAGCAACATTTGGTGCACGAGCTGAGTGAATGCCGTTCGAAACCTGGTCGACATAAGGTTGTAGAATATCGGATTTAATGTCGCGGAGATGTATTGCAATAAGCCTGAACTAAAAATTTTGGATTCGCTGGATCGAGATCTCGAGACCACAATCCTAGGAACACATATCTGTAGACTGCGTTGTCGGGAGTGGGGCTATCCTTTTTCCATTATCACGGTCACATCACATTTCCATTATCGTTTTAGATTTAAAAGGTTTACCTGTAATGGGATAGAGGAGCAAGCAAAATGTGGAGCTGTCGCATTGTTGTTTTGTGTACTGTACTACCAATCGTTCTATATGGTACGGTAGATAGCAGATAAAAAATACGGTCGTGACAGTGACTAAAAATAGAGGTTTGTTGTCAATTTTGACATGCCAACTGCTGATTTCGTGATTACCCAGCATCATAATAACCATTCTTTGTGCTTGTTCACTCTTTGATGGCGCGTCGTTTTTTGTGTGCACATATAGTATGCTCGGCTGTGACGAGTCGGTACTGTTAGTAGTACCGATTGGGACGTGAACTCTTGATGTTGTTGACATTTCGCTGAGTGTTGCTGAGAAAATGGCGAACAACTTGCAAAACTGTTTGTAATTCCAGCAATTTTAATAAGCAACGTACCTAAGATTCTAACGTAACAGTACACGATGAATATCAATGGCATCACGAAGGTAACAATCATTGTTAACTATAATGATTGAAGCTGTTAGTAAACGAAGATGGAGACAAACGTTGTTGGTGAAACAAAAGTGAATTAAAAACGAGCAAACTTCAAATGGGTAGGGGAATGGCACGTTTTGACTAGTTACGTAGTCACAACTTCCTCGTTCACTATTCAGTTGCCTGTTATAGCCGCAGAAATCTGGCACGACACGTTTGAACTGAATCGTTTCGGTATGACATCTATTTAAGTATGAATAAAGGAATATTAATAAGAGTTTAGCAATAACTCGCGCGAACAGCACTAGATTAACATCGCCATTGAACAACAAGTTATGTTCAAACGAGCTGTTCTCGATAATCTGACATGAAGTTCTTAGGTCATCGTTTACTTCACAATCGCAAACGTTTCAACGCATTACTCCACTTTTTTCAGAGCAGCCACTCTGTTTTCCATACGTTTTCTTTTGTCGTTCTGTGTGAATTCTGCACAAATGGTTTCACAAGTAAGCAACAGGAGGGCATTGAAGAGTTTCGTTTCGTGAAATTTTCTAATAAAAAGAACCTCGTAAAAGTATAACCAAGAGTTTGTTTTCCCTAGAAAACGCAAATCATATTGCGTGATTTCTGATGACACCATTACGTAGAAAACTGGCTGAGAGAAAGACAAAGCAACGATCTAAGTGGTGCAGCGGGCAATATGTGAGCCGCCAGGAAGCGTGGTCGCGGGTTCGATCTGGCCCGGGGTCAAGGTCTTGCAAATATCTCGGCCGTCATTGTGATTGTATTTTACTTCACATCTTGGCATGAAAAATAACAATAATATTGTTGGTTTTATATCAGCCATATGAGCTGTTTACAAGTCACCATTAAACGCTCACCTGAAGTCCTATGTAGAGCGACGGAAAAAAGGCGAGCAACCAAATTATATAAATAAAGTTTACCACTCTGAAAAAATCGGCATTAGACTTCCTCATTGTGAATTTTTGGTATTCTTATCGTTTAAAGCCACAAGATTCAAGTTGATTCCAATTGTAATTGGTTAGTTCGTACAAATGGTCTTCTTTAAAAGGTTTTAATGTTATTCTAGTTTTCTTCCATGATGGTTGCCTACCATCTGCACAACCTATAATACATTCTCATGGCTTCTTCAGTGATTTCAACGAATGCCAATGCAGTTCCTCTAATCGTTCTAAGTGCAGAATTCTGCTCAGTAGTGAGAGGGATATCCCTCCGCAGTAAAAAAGTAAAGAGCATCATGTTTCGTTTCTGGAAGAATTCTGTCATCTTTTTTGAACATCTTGTCAAAACTGTTAAATAATACATGACGGACTTCGCAGACAGTTCGATGTCGCCGCACTCGCTCGGCTATCCGTTAGCACATCCAACAGATATTACAGATACTTGCTAGTCATTAGTCTGTTGCCTCGTTTCCGTCCAAGAACACTTTTTTATGAGGGCATCACACCGCAATATGATGTCTATCTTATAACTCGAGTAATCGGAAACCAATAAGCAGCAACACAGAAACGAAGCAAAGGATTTTCAGGTGTTCATTGGAGTCAGATGTTGGTCAACTTGAGAATAGAGGCGATATTGAAAAAGAAAAACTAACGTGTACAGTGAAAATACTGACCTTCGCTTATCAAATATCGAGCGGTGACTGAACGGATAACAAATAGCTATGAAACGTTCAGCTGTCAATGAAACGATTGTAAGTATAGAAGCAAATGTAAACAACGATATTGAAGTGCCTGTAGAGAAAATAACTGTTGTAAAATTTTTCTGTCAAATCCTTTTTCACTTTCGTTTTTCTTTTTCTTTTTCCTTTTTTTCTGCTCCTCTTCTTCTTTCTCTTGCATAAGATGAGTCTATCCGTATGAACATATTATTTTCATGGTATGAAAATTAAAAAACGACAACGTGTAAGTATCACTTACTCATCAGGGCACAGTATCCAATAATATCAGGTGGTCGGTTTTTTCTCCAAATACGAAACAAATCAAACGGCACACCAACAACAATCAAGCAAAGGTCCGAAATAGCAAGTGACGCAAGAAAGTAGTTGGTATGTGAATGAAGTGAGGTAGTCTGAAGATGTGCGAAAAACTCGCAATTCTTTAACGACATCACATTCATCGATCCCATGGAACTCCTTATAGAAAACAGCTGTACTGATTAGAGCTTTTTCTTCAAATAAGCACTTCACTAGGAACTACTTTTAAACTTTTTGCACTTCTTACAAATCTTCGAGTATTTTCTGATTGCTGAGGTTGAGTCCTCTCCTTCGGACGTATAGTTCATTCTCCAACAGTGATAACTAACTGTCGGGTGACACTTTAGAGGAAGCTTTTTTTTCTAGCTCAAGTTACGATGAGCCGAAAATAATACGTCTTGACGAAATTTCAAAAAAATGCGGAGGAATTTTTATTTTCACTCTCTCCTTTTAGAGTTATGTTCTTTACATAGAATGTCTAGTGCCTACAGAGCATTAAGAAAATCCAACATGCATTTTCCTCTATGTGATTGTAAGGGCAAAAAATAAGGCTTGAAAATAGCACATAGTGGCCCTTGAGACCACTAAAAATTGAAAGCCATTTAGGACTTTTCCGTTGAATCGTCCACTCCTGAATAATCTCAGATATGAGAAAATTGATCTTGATGAAAATATGAGAAAAGATACAACAAATATGAATTCGATGAATTGTAATTTTTCTTCTGACATTTTCGGCGATAAACGATTTCAACATGCCTGCAAAGAGTTAATAAATTAACTAACCTTGTAAATAACAAGTACAGTGAGCATGTTTCCAACGAGACCAATACATCCAACGAGAACGAACAAAAATGACAATAGCAGTTTTATGGTATATGGAATGAGATGGTCACTGAATAAGAACGATTTTAATTTAAACTCGATAGTTTCAATAGAATTCGTTTTTCTCCTTTTCCATGTGAAATTTGCAAAAATGATTTTTTTATCGATCAGTAGTCTGTGAGACGTAACGAGAGGTCAAAACGCAATACAACGTACAATTGGTTGATACTGATTTGGCACCTATATCAATGTCTTCAGTTAAGTTAGGATTTTCATTGAAGAATTGGAAACGTGAAGATTACGATGAAATCCCTTCGAGATGAGCTACGCATTCGATTCCATGCATGGTATTGCAGAGGTGATTTGATGCATGTTTGGCTTCTACAATGTTTAATAACCTAGTGAAATCGACATTTTCATCCATCTAGACAAGTGCAGGATCAATATTCCAAGTCAGGAAAGACGGACTGGGTTTCGTTCATCCAGCACGCGAATCGAGCCAGGAACCAATTGCACTGCATCTCTAAGTGCATTGATACATGCGCTCATGAAGATCATGGTAAGGAGCCAATAATTATTGTCTAATCCTAAATTGAAAAAAGCCTTATGATAATAGAAGGGTGTGATCGTGGATTATGGAAAACTGTAGTTTTATCTTAAAATGATTGATCACATGCTGAAACACGGGAAAAACCTTCTTACACACTAGATTCAGTCAAACTCAAGAGTGAATTAGAGGTGAACGAACAAACGAACGACGAAGGGAGGTTGAGTTTGGTTGAAACTCTACTGATTTGTAGCAACAAACAGTGGAAGACGTTTTGGCGGTATATTTCGTCTCAAGAATGTTCTACAAATAGATGAAGTGTCTCCATTCTCCAATGCCGAGGAAACTACTTATACCAAATTCGGCACCATTAGTCGTATCAAGTGGACAAAATTACCGCTCAAATGACCACAAAGGGGGCCACTGATTCATAAAACGAGCACCGACGCTTTTTTTATTTTGTGGAAAAAGTTTTATGGCTCGTTTCTTTCTTTTATATATACACTAAATCTTGTCCTGTCATCGAGCTAATAAAAAGGTGAAAAATAAAGGTTTTGGCACTGATCGAACCGTGAGAGATCCGAAGTGAATTCGACTTAACCATACACTGTTTAAGATAATGAGAGATAATTGAATGAATATCTGCCCTATGCAATGAGTTGCGCCTATGAATCTTGTCGATTCAATATTTTAGGCTTCCCAGAGAAGTTCGGTATCAATTTACTGGTCCAGGAAGTATAGAAGGCTTGGTTATTCCGGAGCGCGGGATAGAATGAACGACCTGGCATGTATTACAAGGCACCTCTAACGGCAACGCTACATGCTTCTCGTCTACTGATTTTAAACCATGTCTTCACATAAACTAGAGCTCACTTCGCTCGACATCGAATCTGTCGTGGTTTACGAAAATTAGAGCCATATTTCTGCAAATAAGAGTGGTGTCCACATTGAGACCAAAGAAGATGTTCCACCCGCACATGGAAAAAGGTAAGATATATAGGAATGGAATCTGCTTCATAAATTCATGCGAGTAACGAATGAACTTGACCATCGATGGAAATAACAGAAATCTCTCCAATATGGCTTTGAGAACATGCCAGTTTCGAAAAAATTACAAGTATTCCGATAAGGATTTCAGTTTGAATTTCGAGTACTATAGTCAATGAATGATAGGGCCCGTGCGGCGCAGTGGTAGGAGGCCCCCTGCAACACACGTGGAATCGATCCTTACGCCCATGGCGCACCAAGCCTACCATCCCTCTGAAGTCGGTAAATTGGTACCAAACTTGTTTGGGAGGATAGCAGCACTGGTTCGGTAGCCACCGCGAATCATTGTAAAGGACCAGATATGCATTTAATCACCTGCAAACGATGCTCAATGAAGTCCAATGCATGACACTTCCTTCAGGGATTGGTTAACGCCGAGAACTTTATCCTTTTTTTTATCCTTATAGCCAATGATGCAGAGATATTTGCAAAACTCCGGACCGCAGGTATCTGACGTGGAGAACGAACGCATTATTACCTTTTCCTAAGAGAAACCCGTTGAGAGGCGATTGCTGATAGAACTAGCTGAGAGACAGGCGAAACGAAAGAGCCGTGTGATGTAGTGGTGAACCCGTTAGCGCCGGAAAGGGTAGTAGCAGGTTCGTTCATACCCGCGGACACCTGCTGTCCGGAGGTTTGCAAATATCTCAGCATCATTGTGGTTGTTCCACACGTTGTACCCTGCTAGGAAAATTGTAATAGGCAGTAAATAAAAAAGTTAACTGTAGTCAATATTTAAGGAAAAGGAACTAAGCGTAGGTGCTAACGCGTTAACTGGAAATGAAGCTTCTGGTGGCCATGTAGAGGCGATAAAGCTCGAGATAAGAAGGAAATAGAGCAGGGTTTTCGGAATGGAAGGATCTAGTTAGACATTAGCAAGTTGTTTAAGTCTCATCTCGATGTCACCGAAAATCATAACATATTTTTGTCAGTAATGAGCACTTTGTAACTTGCTGACCTTCATCGCTACTTGTTTTCACTTGCTATTTTGAAAGACCTGGCAGATCAGGCTGTTGATATCCATCTGGTAAGAATATCGGGCAAGGAAATGGATAGTGTTACAATTCATGAATATTCATCTCAAAAAAAATACCTGTAGAAGAAAGAATAGCATTGGTTACATGGCCATGTACAGTTGATTTTGCATGCATTCACAAGACATTTAATCAACGCGGACAGCAACAAGA
Organism: Angiostrongylus costaricensis; assembly: GCA_900624975.1. Taxonomy (NCBI): domain Eukaryota; kingdom Metazoa; phylum Nematoda; class Chromadorea; order Rhabditida; family Metastrongylidae; genus Angiostrongylus; species Angiostrongylus costaricensis. The sequence continues at coordinate 4,758 of UYYA01000573.1, read as the reverse complement.
TAGAGAAGTTGTTTAGGAAAAAATTGTGAACAGGCGCGCTGATTCATAGCTATGAGAGTCACCGTACTCATAGAATCGAGCTGGATTCAGTCTACGATTAAAGTAACTTCATTCGAGAGTACCTTTTCATACAAGGCGCTTGTTTCGTTCCATCGTCAGACAGTGAGCTTTTTGAACCAGTAACTTGTCGCGCTGTCTACTAGATTACGGTAATGTGAGCCGAGCTATTACCGGCTTATCAATGCTAATAAACATTCGAGAGTGACTAACGTCCAAAAAAGACTGAAAACACCAAATTCATTTTAAATGCGGACTTTTCACTAGCGGAGAAGATGGTAATGTCGTGAATCAAATGAGTCATATCTAGAGTGCAAGCCTGAATTTTAAGAAGCGGAATGTTTCGTGGTAGAGTATAATTACTTGGACACTTGGATAGCCCGTCCTCACTGGTTGAGCGGACCCCAGCATAATTTCCATTTTTTCGGAGTTTTGCTGGCCTAGCCATTGTGGTTCTCTGGAATCCCGAGATCGGTTCGGCCAAAGTCTGCCTAGGTCTTCACCACCACAGGCAGTTGCCGGCACTTGTGGATCATGTGGAGATTTACCAGCATACGGCTAGTTCCAGACAAGGGCGGTAGTGAATCCTGGTAATAGTTTACTGTTAGTTGAGTTTCCTGGTAGAAACGCCGGACTCCTTCTCAGCTTAGGAGACTCTGCCGGGAAAACGAATCCCACCGTTGTACATCGCAGTGCGACACCCAGGATCACCACCCCACCCCAGCCACGACGAGGCGCTTAACCGTCGGGAGAGGCACTGTATGCTATTCTAAAATAAGGACAAAATAGACTGACAAAACAATAACTTGAATACTGGGCAGAAGTGTGAAACTCATGAGAACCGTTAACGAAATGCAAACACTTGGTCGTATCTCTGAACAATTCTTAACAATATATAACGTCTTCTATGGTGTGAAAATTTTAGTAGTCAAGGACAGTCATTCACTAAGCTCGTGTTCAAGAAGTATAATTGCTCAGATGGTCATATCATTTAAATAGAAATAAAATCTATTGATGAAAAAACAAAGCTATGATTTGTCTTCGAGGAGATCTATTTCATCGTTTTAGCGCTCCTTTTCTTCTATCTAAGCACAAAAAGAAAAAGAATCAATGTGGATTTCTACTTTATGACAGGAAAGTACACAAACATCGACTATAGTTTTCATCACCTGACTTCCGTCTTTAAATCTGTGGCATTTGAATTGTAGATGAATAGAGTGAGTTTGGCGAAATCCGCCACCTGATCCAGATGGCAGTACTGCTTCAAAACATGTACAGACAGATTTAAAACGGACTTCTGAAGTATTTAATCATTATTTTAGCGGTAGGAGCAATAGTGACTATAATAATATGTGTTATATTCAATAGATTGCTCAATATGAGAAAGCTTCTTTGCGTTTCACAGGGCTTTCTAGGTTGGCAAACTCTGATATGTAGAGAATTACTTAAGCGTGACCACTGATCCTAAGACGATGTAGGTATTTCCATCTAAAGCTCATATAAGAGTAAACCCTATGGTTCGGTGAACGCTTCCCTGATCCCCAGAAGCAGTAAAAATATCCTGGTATAAAAAATATCAAATGATTCCTAACAGAGCGGAGACCATTAAGTGAGCACGGAGAGTTGTAGGGGTGAAAGAAGACTTCAATGGTTCTCATTTTAGTTACGCGTTGATTAGTGTGATTACGTCTAATGCAAGTGCTACACTACAAATGAAACGGTTAATTAATAAAACGAGTTAGAACACTTGAGCGCATCAAGTTCAAATTTTAGGGAGTCTCCAACATTTTTAACCCAACACTTACAAGACTTCCATTTTCATCTGGCAATTTCAAATCCAATATTGCCATTACAACGCTGTTATTCTCCATAATGTTGATCATATTTTACACAAATATGAGTTCGATTTCACTTAATGGACGCTAAAAAATTTCTCGTTTCATGGTTAATATCAACGCAGAAAAGTGGATGAAACGAGGTAGAAGCACTAGTAATGACTGAACTTTGGTAAAAAAAAAAGAGAAAAAACATGATTAAGGGAATGATTCAATGATACCGGATAAGCAGTGGGAAAAAATGATAGGTAGGAAATGTTTGAACGATGATTTAAAAACAAAAATCATTGAAACGAAGCCATTGCGATAAAGCGGTCAGAGAACAAGCTGCGCTTCTGTCCAGAATAGGTCAATACGCCGTTGAATTTCAAATTTACTGAATGGGACGACACTCAACGACGTCATTACAATGCCTTTAATTCTGTGTGCTTACGGGAAAGATTGAACGGAACCAAAGCAAAGCAATGTGTTGATTCGTTGGTAGCAGAGATTTGTTGGTAGGTGAATAAAGAGACAGGAAACCACCGAAAAGGAGAGAGAAAGAAAAGAAAGAAGGAAAACGTGGAAGAGAGTGAGAAAGAGAAGTAGGGAGCATGAGAGGAGAGGGAGAAGAAGAGAACGAAAGCGGTAGAAGCAGAGATTAGAAAATTCCTAAAACTTAGCAGTGAAAAAAGAAGTGAAAAGAAAAATCGAGAACACTTGAGTTAAATTGACACCACGATTTGTTTTCTTTCGCGCTTATACTATCTGTTGTGAATCAATCATTATCATTTTCATGAGAAGTGATACATATCATTGCAAGGAATTTTTTCCTTACATGAGGAATTTTTTATTGTCACTGCTTTGCAGTAAAATCGTTAGAACCAATTATTGCCGCTGTTAAAGAAGTGTTCACACAACTCTGTTAAATAGAAGGAAATAATCAAACAGAGATTAAAACTGAAAAAAAAACAGTCAAGAAAAACTTGACAGTGAGATGGATTCTTCAGCTTAAATAAGTCCGAATCCGATGTAAAAGATCGCACATTATTGCGCAAAACTTAAGAAACATGTATTTATTCATCGATAAGCTAACACGAGGATGATGAAAAAAATCAGCTATCACTGTCAACAACAACGGTACGTTATAAAAGGGCATCGCCAGATGATGTTGCTTAACTCGAGCGATTGCGTACTAAAGAAGATTGGACTCGAAAAGAAGACGAAGACGCCACATCCAGAGCGCTCTGAGCCATCAACTTGGATTGTCGGCTCTTAGGAAGACGAAGATATCAAACGTTAGCCCAATAAAGTTTTCGTTTTGTCAACCTCGTCTTAGCTTCTCAGTGAGGAAATTACCTGTTGTTTAGTCACACCAAGGTTAAAGAAAAGTCGGTTCTTGAAACATTTAACAAGTACATAGCGCGGATTTCAGTTTGGATCTCATAACACTGTCATGAAAGTGGAATAAGATGGCTGTTGTAATTTGTTAAAAAACATTCAAACAATCCCAGTCTTTCTGTGAGAGTTCTCTAGTTTCACCTGCAAACTCAGCTTGAACCAAATTAGTTCAAAGGATCATTGACACGGTGGTGACAACATTTTCACTATCTAGAAAATGTCGACGACTGATAAACATCTTGCGTCGTTTTTGAGGCCGCAGAAGAAGAAAAAATTATTGCACCAAAAAATTAATGCTCAGACGAAAATTTCGTTTAAAGAATAAAGCTTCCGGCTTTGATCGAACTCTGGAGGATGCACCATACATTCGACTTCATTAGGCATTGTTCCGAGGTGATTGGATGCATATCTTGCCTTTACAATGGCTCTCGGTGGCCTCCCGATGTATCGGACAGTGCTGATATCCTCCTAGAGATGCTAGATTGCCGACCTCGGTGGGATGGAAGGCTTGATTTGTCTGGGACACGGGAAATCGATCCCATGCATGTTTCAGGGCGCCTCCGACCAGGTCGCCACGCAAACTTCATTTAATACTGAAAACTGTTCCTAATTAAGATAAATGGAACCGTTTAAATGCTTAAAAAAATTGGATGAATAATTTACGTATTGTGCGGTTCACAGAGTGATCACATCTCAGAACTCGACTGAACAAAAACAAATCATAAATGGTCGTAAGATAAAATGAAAGGAGTACTTACGTTGGTGGTGTAGATGATTTGATATTCAAGCAGTAGAATGTGTGAGATGCTTTTAAGGCTGAATGAACAAGTAAAGATAGATACTACCATATTTGCATGTAAATTACTTGTAGATGTGCACTCTGTTAATAAAGTTTGCATAGTAATTCCCAAGACCGACTTTCTGTTAACCTCGGCATTAATTGATAATTCAATGTTTTTCATCAATAAGCAGACACGAGGTTGTTAATATAGAATTTATTAGAACACAATTGCTGACGTTTCGGCGGTTTCGCCTTCTTCAGAGCCTGGAAAGGTCAAATTGAGATGTGATCTACTCAGCCAAACACTTTCATAACCCTAGCAGATAAAACTTGATAAATCGATTTGCATTCGCATAAGAAACAGCTTCATTCAAACACCTACCGTTTATTTGTTGTAAGTATTTAAAATAGTTGATGGAGAAAGCTTCAAAATTTACTAAATCATTCGCAAAAACCATCCATTTATATACGAAAAAAAAAATTTCGTATTTTTTCGAGCGAAACTCTTAAAGTCCTTAACCACTACTGCGCGAAAAGGTTTAGTTCGAACCTGACAGCTACGCAAAAATCTGGTATGCGACAGGTTCGAGAGCTAATAAAATCAAAAACTATTAGGCTATCAGTCAGTGATAAGAGTGGAGAGTTTGTAGTAATTCCTCGCCAGTTAGATGTCGATATAACAGAAAAACATCTCGAAGACGCATC
>UYYA01000572.1:0-46197 GCA_900624975.1 Angiostrongylus costaricensis | reverse complement strand
CGTGTGAGAGGGGTGAGAGGAGAGGTAATGAACCAAGATGTTTTTACTACTTGGCTTTCGGTACCACTTTGTAATGCAGCTATTTTCTGATAGGTAAATTTGTGCGTTCAAAAATGGAAGCCATTTTTTGTCTTTGTTTACAAGCTTTTATAGTCTTTGTTGTCTACGCACCAACTGCTAAGGTCATCAATAGAAATTTCAGTGCTAAAATTATGCTCAGAAGTACGCCTTAAGAACGTAACATTGGAAACCACGGATTGTAACGGAACGAGCAGGGTGAGCGGCCGTCTGAATTTGTCATGACGACCAAGATCATTCACGGTAACCCGCAATTCCAGGAGAGCTCCTATTAGCGCTGGACAAGGGAATCTCTTAATAAACACAACAATAACGAAATAGCCCACATCATAGTGAATCGAAATCATTGGCTAATCAACGTCGCTACTGCCCCAAGATTCTACACAGAATAGAATCATCGCCTACTTAATGCAAGATTTCCATTTCTCGTGGAAAGTAGGAAACACCGTCCAATTCAAAAAAAACGAAGTGCTAAAACCACTGTAAATTGAGATTTGTTCAATTCCTTTGTTGGCAGTTGGGAAAAAACCGTTGTTGATAACATCGACGAAGGTCGGCTCACTCAACATCTTCACGTTAGCGCTTTGAAAGCTGAGAGTTCGAAAGCCACCAAGAGAAGTTTGTCTCCACAAACACTCGAGCTAATGCGCCACCGTGGAATCACATGAGCTGCAGGCAACCGCGAACTAACGCCCGAACTTGCAAAAGAATACAGAGAGGCGATACAAGATGATCTTAGAGAGAGAAGAACAGCAGTAATGGTCGAAGCTGCAGAGGATGGGAAAAGCATTGGCAAAGCCCACCGAAGCTTCGCAAATTACAGGAACAAGATGATTACACTCCGATGGCCAGACGGAGCAGTTACAGCGTCCAGAAAGGCAATGGAGAAAATAATTCACGAATACTACTCAGATCTCTTCGATAGCCACGTCCACCTTTTGTCATATGAAATAAAGGAGGATGGAAATGTTGTGCCACCGGTTCTGCGTTCCGAAAACCGACATGCCATTTCGTTGGTAAAAAATCGAGCAGCACCAGGTCCGGACAGAATAAATCTGATCTGAATTTTTAACCACATTTCTGCGGAAGAGGAAAACGTAAAAATAGTTACCAATACTGAAGTTAACTGATTTGGTCTTGGGAAATATGGCATTTTCTGCCAAACAAGTAGTGGCTCAATCAAAGACGATTTCGGTGTTTAATTTAATGAAGTTAAGAAAAGCTGCTTTCAAAACACATTTAGTAATTTTCGAAAGTATTTGCTCACAAATTTCTTCAGTGGAGGAGACAGGCAACCTTAGTATTGGTTTCCGACATTGCCCACATCGATGTAACGGTTGCCAGTGACAGAGGAAAGGAAGTCTTCACTGATTATTTCCACATTGAGTTGAACTTCATTTCTTCGAGGTATGATTTTAATCTATTCCATCTATGCTTTCCTCACAGAAGTTTTGAAGGGAATAAAAAAATCTTTTTGCCCATCGTGGCTGGGGGATGTTCCTTGGTGTCGTGTTGGGATGTACAGCGAGGAGATTTACCCTCAGATGAGCGTGAGCCAATACCACGATCCATCCACTGATCCACTGATCCACTGTCCTGGTATCAAGCTAATCCCATGGTAGTAAATCTCGCTCTGATCTACAAAGGTGACTGCGAACTGTGGTGGTGACGACCCGAGGCAGACTTTGCCAAGCTGACCACGGCAATCCGAGGAAGCACAATGACTAAACCAGTAAAACTCCGAAAACGAAGAATATGCTGGGGCATGTACAACCAGTGAAAATGGACCGCCCAAGTATCCAAAATAATATATCTCATAGTCGTGTATTTTTTTGTAGTCTACCCTCCTACTTTATTAACAATTCTAATTACTGAAAAACAAATAGTTGTTGTAATTTCAGTTCTGGTTTGAGATGGGCAGTCCTTAACCACGAAGAGACGATGTCCCATAAGCAGCCTAGTTGCCCTAGTTCAAAATCTCCTTTAAAAGAGCAACTTAAGAGGGCAACGTTAATGTTAGATTAATTACAGTATTAAAAAGGAAAAGCTATTGCGACATATTCTAGACAGAACGACGCTTGGACTGAAGAGTTTAATTGTGGGAAAAACAATATCTGGTTTAACAAGGCTATAAAGGTACGTCGCATCCGAACTCCATGCAATCGTCGTCTCTACTATGAGGGCAAATTACTGTTTAAAAAAAAGAAAATCGTAGCATTTCATTATGACACAAAACGGGTACTCTTCCTTACGTAGTCGGTACGAGTCATATGTCTTACATGCACCCATTGGTATGTTATCGACTCTGGCATTCCATTCTATAAAATTGTTATCTACAAAAGATAAGGCTATCCTCCTGACGCTTGAGCGGCGTAGCTTATTCTTTTCAGCAGAATATTGACGCCAACTAGAGAGAGTTGACTACGGTTATATGAAAATTATTATGGTAGCGTCGTTTTCTTGTTCAGCAATCGCGAGGTTTTTAAATAGCATACATTTACTTTCATAGAAAAACACAATACAATACAACACTAGCTAACGTTTCGACAGTATCGCCTTCTTCAGAGCCGCTTTTTCGTGACTTCCAATTATTATGGTACTCTTGATTCACCCAAAAATTTTGCATTTCGGCGGATTTCGCCTTCTTTAGAGCCTGGGAAGTCAAGTTGACTCTAATCTACCCGGTGAGAGGTTTCCATAAAAAGGATAAAGCTTTCGGTATTGTTCAATTCCTGAGGGAAGCGCCATGAATTAGATTTCACTGAGCATCGTTTGGAATCGATTTGATGCATATTTGGCCTTTGCAATGGGTCGCGGTGGCCTACTGATGTACCGAGCCAGTTCTGCTATCCTCCCAGACAAGTCTGGCACCAATTTGCCGACCCCGGAAGGATGGAAGGCTTGGTGGGCTGTGGGCGCGGAGACAGATTCCACGCCTCGCCTCCGACCACTGCGCCACACGCGCCATTATTCTTATTTCATTCGATGAATTCAAAAATAAAGACAAGATCGCAGGAATGAGCTGTTTGAGCATGACTCAGTTTCGCTACAAGCACTTCTCGCTAACTTCGTGTTTGCACTGTATTCCTACGATTCTTCCTTGGGATCCACTTTAGTCACCCATATTTTATGCATTATTGTTGAATTAAGCTTTTTTTATGTTGCGAACTGTTTCTGAAAATTTCAGATGAGAAAGTTGTTTAATTTTGATCTTAATCAATACCTATATGAATAATAAACACAAGTTTCTTGGTAGCCAACTTTTCAACAGCTCTGTTGCTTTCCACTTCTATTTGCTTGAATGCTCTCTGTAATGTTAATCTTAGTGTCGCTTTCCAATTTCTTCATTTAAATCTTCCCAATAAACATGAAAGTAATGGCTCATTATTGCGGTTCTCCGGCGACGACGCCCGATTCAATTTCGCACTCGTCGACACCACGGAGAATTCGGAAGAAACCTTAAATCAGACTTTTCAACTCATGTGTATCCGACCAATTCAAATGGTCCGTATGATGTGAACTTCCGAATTCCACAAAAATGGCTGCACTTTAAAAATGTCTATAACTGAAACCGTGTCAAGAACGCATTCACTGGAATAACGAGACGTACCGTTCTCTCCCCAATCGGAATTCCATGAATTGGCGCAGATCCAATAGTCTGTGCCGTTCTCCGTTCCCCATCCGAGCATCTTCACTGCGTGTCCACCGAGATAATCACCGGTTGTGTGCTAGAAAACAGTTTTGCAAAAATTCGAAAAGCCGCACCTATCACTTTGGTTCAAATTTTTTACTTCATTACTATACGAGACCGACTTTCACGCCATGAACAGTGCTTCTCCATATTCATTTTAATTTAGCACTCACTGGTATAGAGTAAAGAGAATAGGCCAGAGATTAACAATTTTGCGTTTAGGGTTCCAGTTTATTCCTTAATGTTAGAAAGTTGGTTTGGAGTGCGGTGCTAAATAGATTCGCGACGACGCCAATTTCTCGTAGTCGACCCATTGTACGACGTCTGCTCTTCTGTTCCGGCTTGGTCTTCTTGTTCTTTATTTTAGCAGTTAAAAATAAATCTCCAAAACCGATTTTTACTTAACTTCGGCATAAATAAATAATAATCTCGTGAGTGGATTAAACAACAGTGTTTCGATGGCTAGAGCACTCGGCAAATTGTCAACAAAACAGGATTGTAGAGAATTTTCTCCATCGCTTTACAGGTATGAATACCATGGATGCTACTGTTCAGTGTATGTTACTGTTGTCCAATGAGTCGAGTCAACACGCGTCCATTAATGTCAGTATTTGCAAGATTTTCTAGCTCATGTTCGGCCTATATCTGCACTTTTCGTAACGACGACTTTCACCACAAGATCTGAGTTGGATAAGTCGATGTTTACAGCAAATGCAGCTATAATGTCCCTCGTATCAAAATGAACCATCAGATACAAAACAACCTCTCCAGGGCACATATTGGCCACAGTGTCCCATTAAAAATGAAGCGCATAGGGCTCATTTTGGCGCGAACAGGTTAAACGTACTATGAGATGCGTTGCCCATAGTTCGATATGGCATTCCGAGTTAATCAAACCGAGCCTACTGACTCCACTCTCCATTTTCAAAAAATTGGTGCCAGACTTGTTTGGAGGGTTTAAATGCTGACGTGATATGTCCGTTGGCCTCGCTTGGCCCAGAAATGCAATGCAATCACCTTTGCAAGGTTTTGTGGAGTCGAATGATTGGTAAATCTCCCTTGAGGACTCACCAGCATCGAAAGGTCGCCTCGCTTATCCGTTTATTTATCGCACCAATTACGGCCCATTAGTCGTTTATCTTTTTGTTCGTTATTTATATAATATCAGTTATATAAAGGCGCGGCTATTGTCACTCATTAGTGATTCCGTTTCAGTGATTACCGCAACTCACCTTGTAGATTCCACTGGAGTAGTGCTCGAAGTCCTCATATACGTCAAAAGCGACTTCGACCGGACCGTTGATCATGATTTCTTTTTGGATACTGGCAACATCCTGAGCAACCGCGTAGACAGACGCTCCTGAACAACACCTTTCAATTATACAACTAGAGAAGCAGTACAGAAACGTAATCGTTCACGTTTAAAAATATTCCTTAAATTGCCTTGTCACGGAAAAAATAGCACGAAATTCTTCACACTTTTTGTTGTGAGCAAAATAATACTATTCAATTGGAATCTGTCGCACATGATGCTACATACCGTAGTGTTTATCATTGTTGTAAGAGACCGAGTAATCATCTTGACACTTATATTCGCAGGTGTTTGTTGGGTAGATGTCCTTTGGGCACTTCTGAAAATTGTCGCTTTTTTGAACATTTTACATTATGAAGTAATATTGAATCACGAATAAATAATGTTTCTAATCAACAGAACATCAAAGGACACTTTCCTGTTTTCTATTTCCACCTACCTTATAGCGACCTGCAGGGATATGGTGCTCACAAGGAGGGTATGGGTAGGGTTTACAGCCGCTCTGTAAAAGAAAATTTGCTAACTGAAGGTGCGGGAAGAATAACATTTGGTGAAATTGTGGATGAGCTAAATTTGCAAACTCAAAACTCAGGTTTCCATCCTTTTGAATAAAATACCTTAGAAGTATAGTTGCTTCCAGTAACAATTCCACTGGATACCCAATAACTCCAAGCTTCATATGGGTCGCCTCCATCGCACCTGAAAACTGGCATTTACATGCAAAGTATGAGGAAAACGTAGCTACCAGTAAATAGCATACCCGTAGCCACATTCGTCACAGCAAGAGAGAAGATCGTCAGCTGAGATAGTGACCGTCAGATTCCCCTTTGAGGCTATGCAAATACGATCAGTCATTGCTTCAGCCGCTGCGACCGCCCAACAGGAGCCTGGAATCTCCCTGCACTCCGAGTTGATGGTAAAACATGGACTAGCAAAGTGAATATCAAATAATGTTTCCAATTACCATTAATATAACGAAATACGTTCATTGCATTCTTCTGCCACTTATTCTCAAGGATTGGACTAATTTTGTAGCTAGAATGCAAATAAAAAAACCTGGGTAAGATATGCGTGACTAGGAAGCAACGGATGTGAAGTAAAGAGACTTTATTTTGCATGAGAAGTCGCTGGCCCTCTCGATGAGTGGTCAAAGCGAGAAATATTTGTTGTATTTACCACAGGAAGACTGGTCACGAATAGAGTAAAGCGACGAGCATTCCGGCCAGTTTGTTCTAGAATCGAACGATTTTGGGATAGTGGAATCGTCTATGTCGCTGTGCGTCTTTTCGTTCACCTTGAATAGTCTCAAAGAATTTCGTCTCAGCTATTCGCACGAAAACAAAGTAGGACTCTGGGTACTCACTCGATACTTTGCTGGTAAGGAGACATACTTCGAACCCATGAGGCGGCGCTTGATTTCATCTGGGAAGTTCGCGAAGCGAGGCGAGAGCTTAGCCTAAAGGGAATAGCTTATAAGGTGTTCTTCCAAATACTATCATTTCCATTATAATTCGGTTTTTGTGCTATTAAGTGAGGAAATTCATACTGTAAATAATTTCTGGGCCTTGTTGATATAGTCAACCAATTCACTCCCTGTGAGATGCTCGGCTTTTAGAAGATTTTTCTCTGAAAAAAAACTTTTGCTCACAAAACCTGCATTCGGCCTCTATTGCTCAGACATCATTGTTAGATACGGACTGGCACATAATTGCTCATGTTTCAATGAACAATTCTGTTAACATCAAAAGAGCTCACTTGTATTTTGCAGAAATGCTGCCGAGACAGCGGTCACCAGCACGATAGCGAGTATAGCGGCTTTCTGAAAGCTCGTCTCTCTTTGAGGTGAACCAGTTTAAAAAAGTTTATTTATGCGAAAGTGTCGAAATTCGTAGAAAGTGTTGAGACCTACCATCGGTGAAAGAAGCAGTGTGTGTGCGCTAATCACTTGACAATAGACCTTTTATAGGATTCCGATAAGACGTCACGATAAGATGACGACACTAAGTTGAGAAACCTCTTCGGTATTATTGGCTTTGGAATTCTTTTCTTTTGTGAATAAGAAGGCTTTGCTGGTATCAAGTGGACTCCCGTGCGAAAGCTTCGGAGTCGACCCGTCCTAGTTGTGAATAAATTTTTTTCGTTTCGAAATTCTTCCGTTAGATAGATAGGCTGGCGATTCCAAGTTCTGGGCGAGACACAGTAGGAAAAATATGTAAGAGTCAGTTATGAAATTTTTGACCACATAGGCCTCGTGTTTCATACGACAATGCTCAAATAACTTCATATCAACCGCGGTCCTTCCATATTTCCACCTGGTTAGACCAAAAGAACTTCACGTGGCTTCTGCTGTACCTTGAGGATCCATCTACCCCCAACTGGAATACTATTTGTGTGTAATTTTTCCTGGATTTTCAAAAAAGCTTTTTAAAAGCTTTCGGAGCTTTTTGAAGCTTTCGGGGTTGATCAATCGTTGAGGGATACATCAAGCATTCGGCTTCATTACGCATCATTTGGACATGATTGAATTGAAAACAGCTAAAACTTTTTAAAAAAGAAAGCTAAAATTTTTTTCTAATATCTCTCACGCTTGTAATAATTCCCAGGATCGATTTTCTCTTAACCTCGGCATTGGAATATGAATGCGTCGTTTTCCTGTTCAGCAATCGCGAGGTTTTTAAACGGCATACATTTACTTCCATAGAAAAACACAATACAATACAACGCTAGCTGACGTTTCGGCAGTATCGCCTTCTTCAGAGTCTGGAAGGGTATGCTGATATACAATCTACTAGGCCAAATCCTCCAATAACACTTCCAGAAAGACGAAAAGCTCTATGGTAATCACATGATCAACAGCTTCTCCAAAAAAAACCCACCGCTTTTTCGTGACTTCCAATGAGGAAGATTAGAACAGCTGATTATAGTCGCATATGGTTGGTGACCGCACCATCCCATATCAGAAATCGATGCGAACATACGGGGTCAGGTCGCGTATGACCTCCGGGCACCCCTGCTATTCATTGTGGGGTTTATGGCATTTATCCAAATGCCTCAAGAAGTTTTCGCGCTGGTGTTTTGGACTCCTGTGCAAGGATATTGACTTTTACTTCAAAATCGTCTCCGCTATGCTTTTGTATCCTATGCGTGCCTAGTGGGGTGCTTCGTCTTAGTTTTCGTTTGCCATCTGGGTGTTCTTTTATACGGATACACAAAGGTCTGCCCGTTTCGCCAAGACATTCATGTCCGCAATTATTACAAGAGATCAGGTATATCGTACCTGAACTCATGCAATCACCGTCCCTGCCGTAAGGGCAAATTACGCAATTTGTTGTTTCACACAGACGGTCATACAGGCGGTTGCGAACCTGCCCTTCTAAAGCATCGTTTTATAGCTACGTTTACTTCAGCGTACTATGTGATATAACCATAATGTTGCTGAGATATTTGCAAAACTCCGAACCGCTGGTGCCTCTGGTAGTGACCAAACGCATTAATACCCTTTCCGGTGGCTAACGCGTTCACCACTACACCACGCGAGTCTTTCGTTTCGCCTGTCTCTCAACCGTGTTATTGTCTTATAGGCTATCAGCTATCACCTGTCTTTTTCTTTAATAAATTAAAGATGTGAGAGCTTCGGAGTTAACTCGTGTAGGTTTGCGAATAAATTGTTTCTCATTTCGCGACTTTTATTACATAGGGAGCTTGCGATTCTATATCCTGTCCAAAGTACTATAGAAAAAGTTTAAAAAGTTTTATGAGTTTATTGCATGAGTTTAGGTATAATATACTTGATCTCATGTAATGCATGAGGCGAGGAATATATCGGGGAAACGGATAGACCACTTTGTGTCCGCATAAAAGAACATCTAGACGGGAAAGCTAAAATCCGTTTAAACACCCCTCTAGGTACGCATAGGGCACAAAAGCACAACGGCGATGATTTTGAAGTGAATGTGCGGATCCTAGAGCAGGAATCAAAAACATCAACGCGCAAAACTCTTGGGGCGTTTTGGGTAAATTTCAAAAATTCAAAGATGAACCAGTAAGACAAAGGCTTCACTATCAAACATGACTTGTTCCTTGTTTCAAAATGAATTTTTGACCTGGGTGGGTCTCACTCGTCGTCCTATGTGAGCAACACGCGAGTAGACCCACTCGTAACAGCACGGCGAGTAGTCCTTTTGATCAATATGGCGTTTATTTAAAAAATTGATTTTCATTAATGCTATAGATATTTTATTGAATATTATGGCTCATGTTACGTTAAATACGCTCAGGTTCTGAGGAAGGTGAAATTGCCAAAACATTAGCCAACGACCAACAACATCAACAACAACGACAACGAAGAGCTCCAAGTACCAACTTGCAACAAATCAGCGTTATCAGGTTATAAGATCCAAGACCGTACAAATAAATGTGCAGCGTATTTGCCTTCATGAACCATCGCTAGAGATGATTGAATACGTATCTGACCTTTAAAATGACTTTTAGTTGGCTATTGCTGTGTGAAATCGGCCCCGACATTCTTCCCGAAAACTTTGGCCTCAATCTGAAGATCCCGGAGGGACAGAGAGCCCGCAGAGCTCAATTCGTCGAATCAAGGATCATGTGTGTATTGCAGGGCACCTCTAACTATTGTGCTACCCGAACCTTAGAAGGCCATTGATAGCGAAAACCATTCTGCAGTAAATAATCCTTTATTAGGCTTGACGAGTCCAAGTAACTTGTTCTTTATTAGCTTCTTTTTCATAGGCAACGACAATGAGGCTATAATAGATGTTGTTGACTCCACTTAAAGGGTCCTTTTCACTCGTGCCTTCTCCTCTCTTTTGGTCAAAGCGATTTTGACATGGTAAAATTAACCGTCCTCCACATAAACGAAATTACTTGTACTGATTTATTATTGTTGTTGTAATTAGAGTTACAAGAGCAGCCTGTAAAACGTCAACCGGAACTGTTTGCTTTTGCTGATAACGGTTTTATGGAATCCAATGACAAAATAGATAACAGAATATTTCTTGCTCGTGAAATGGAAGATATCGGCATTCTGATTATTCGGCATCGCTTGTCATTTATGCCGGGATAGATTTCGCATCTCTAAGAAGAGACTTTCATTTAACCTTCGCATAAGTAATCGATAATTTCTTGGAACACCAAATCAACACAAAGACCCGATTGGATCAGTCTGCACTGGAGGTGGCAACGTTGTTGAAACGTTAGTCGAATGAAACCTATTACCGTCCTTGTGTTAGCTTAATAATCCAAGAATATAAAAATTAGCAGTTGTTGCTGTCACAGCAAACTTAACAATTCATTCACAACTTTTGTAGACGTTTTCCAGGTAGCATCTAAATCGAATTGGTTCACGGGGAGTAGTCCATCTGTTTGAATCTTTCTTCCATTCATTTTCAAGTGCTAAGCTTCTTTTCTATATTTCTAACTATACTATCTGTTACATCCTCCTATATTGAGGTGTTCCTTTGCCAGCCAATAATCTCTCAGTATACTCATAGAGGGATCTCCCATGCCGGTTAGACGCAAGGAAACATGGAGCGTCCCCAGGTGGGTGATAGGGGATTCATTGTGGATGAAAAGCAGTATTTATCTCGCTCAGACGCTGGTGGATCTACGTAATTGACTATCTGTTTCTGCTGGGCCGATCAGGCACATACTTTCTGTATTTACGAGGATATATTCATGCGTGCGTGCGTGGGTATGTTCACTTTTATGCGGATTGTATTCTACGAGCCAATTCGGACAAAACCCTGCAATCAAGTGACAGGGAAGTATATAGGAGGCGGTTAGGAGGGTCACCTCCAACAAATAAGCTCCATATCCATTCCGTGAGAGCCTGGCAAGGTGCCCGTGAGTATACTCAGTCCTCACGTTCAGAGCCCAGTAACCTATACGTGGGTATCAAAATGCTAAACACAGTAAAAAAAAAAAAAAGCGGGCCTTATTCTCCTGACCTCGAAAGAGCTCGTAATTCGGCAGCGTTGGGTAGGACGAGTACGGAGAGGCTGCTGAAATCTCAGGGCCAATGGGAGCTATCTCGATTACGAAGAACTAAGGTACCTACAGTGCACGTACACTTGCATACCTGCCTGTGTTAGGTCACATTCGTCGCCCATGTTTTGAAGGATTTGTTAGCATACAATAGCTGACGTTTCGGCGGTTTCGCCTTTTTCAGAGCCGTTTATTTGTTGTAAGTATTTAAGTTAGTTGATGGGTAGCAGCCGCACAGAGTAATACATGGGCGAGATAGCCCTAAACTAACTTAAATACTTACAACAAATAAACGGCTCTGAAGAAGGCGAAACCGCCGAAACGTCAGCTATTGTATCCTAATAAATTTTATAATGGCAACCTCTTGTTTGCTTATTGAGGGAAAACATCGTTCTATATGGACTAGGAGAAGTTCTACAGAGAAGACCACACATTCTCCAAGGTCACCACTGAAGGTTTCAACGCTGAGATTGGACCCAGAAAACGTCTGAAGAACATCACATTAGGACCCATGAATTAGAATGGAACGAACAGGGTGGACGGTTTTCTGAGTTCATCATGGCGACCGAGACTACGCATGCTAACCCTGAATTCCAGAAGCCACACTCTAAACGCTGAACGTGGGTGTCTCCTAATGGGAAGTACGAAAAGGAAACAGACCACATTGAAGTAGGTCGAAAATTTCGCCTAACCGATGTAGCTGTTGTCCGAAAATGGTAACATGGGATCAGATCATCGCCTCCTTTGTGCAAGATTCCATTTGTTGTAGAATGGAGAAAGAGCTGCTAAATTCAAAAAACAAACCCCTGAAACCACCACAAACTGGGATTTATTCAGTTCATTAGTCGGCTTTCGGAAATATTCCGTTCTCGAAAACATCGACGAGTAATACGGTCAGCTCATTCAGCATCTTCGCACTAATGACTTAGAAACTGAGAGTTCGAAAGCCACCCCTCCGAATGCTTCGGTTACATCTATCTAGACCAGGAAATCAACGTGATGAACAACTTAGCTCCAGAGTTGAGCAGAAAGGAACGAGCGGTTTCGCGTACTTTCACGAGCATCGAGGAAGCAGTGAAGAGAACAAAGAAAACTCGACTCCATGGCTACCGTTTCGACTCTGGAATTCTTTCCGCTGAACCTATGCGTCAGAAACCTGGTCGCCACGTAAGCAGGGTGAGAGACCACTCGGCGTTACTGAACGCGCAGTCGAAAGGACGATGCTAGAACCAATCACTCTGCCGTTCACTTGACACACTCATGTTTCTACGAAGAAAATTCATTTTAATTACAAAAAATGTTCTGTTATGCAATACAGGTGGCGGATCTAACTGTGAACTTCACAACTCGAAGTCCTTGCTCGATTTCGGCAATGTGTTCGCAGTTTTTAGGACTTGTTTTTTTTTCGAACAACTATTTTTTAATATAACCGTAAGCTGGCTGACTGAGATATTTGCAAAACTCCGGACCGTTGCTGTCTGCGGATGCAAACTGAACACGCTATTATCCTTTTCGGGATATTACTTTTTTAATACCTGTTGTTTAAAATAGTTAGGGTTTTTGACGTGCGCGACTTCAGCTTAAACACCTCTCGCCTTCTCATTTATTGAAATGTTAAATTTGGTCGAGATTACTTTTTTCCTGCACTTCCGAAAATTTTCTACTAATATCGATGTCAAAAAATGGAAATTTCTACTCGTCTCTGTTGAAAATTTCCCGCGTTTTCTACTACTGGTCACGTATACTGTGAATTTACTTAGCCTCACCTGCCCATTCATTTTTAACCTTCCCAACGCGCAATTTCAGCAATGCAAGCCAAAATCTTCTTATTTAACCATAGATTTTCACCACCGACTTTCTATTTATCTCGTCATTGATCAAATAGTTTTCGATATTCTTACTGAGCAAACCCGAGGTGTTACTTTATTCTTTGTTCCATTAAAGCTGACGTTACGAGAGTATTGCCTTCTTCAAAGCCGTTTTTTATGTGCCTTCCACTGTTCCCACCCAAACTCCAGTGGAAGGCACGTAATAAACAGCTCTGAAGAGGGCGATATTCTTCATCACTTTTTTCCAAAAACCGTAAACGTATATATACACGTGGAATTTAGATTATTTCCAAGAATATTTCTTCTCATAAACTCAGGACAACACGATGAGAAAAAGGCCTGCAAATTTGTGAGATGTTAACATGACCCTCTTTATCTAATAAACTCTACATGATTGTAGTAATTCCCAAGTCCGACTTTCTATTAACCTCGGCATTGATTGAGTAATTCTTTCTACTTCTGTTCAGCAAACGCGAGGTGTTACTTTATTTCTTTATTTACGTACAAGCTGACGTTTCGGCGGATTTCGCCTTCCTCAGAGCTTGGAAAGGTCAAGTTGACTACAATCTACTCGACCAAACACCTCCATAACCAAAGAGTGAAAATGCTGAACCAAAATTTCAATCGCATTGAACACAGAGTCTTTGTACACTCACCGCTTTATGAGTCTTCCACTAAAGAGTAGTCTCTAGTCTGAGTCTACATGATTGGCTCCAATTTTGTTGTGATATTTTGTGCTCTCGGTTAACGTTTTGAGCTAATATTTTTTTCACCAACCATTATTTCGAAAAGAGATGAAGCTTGCTATAGCCATGAAAAGTCATTTCGTTCTGTTGATGACCGGTAAGAGCTGGTCGGATAGTGCGCTTTCTTAGGAATGGTTCTCATTTCCAAGAAACTATTCGTCGAAGCTTAGTTCATTGTAACAAAAGGTTATTTGGAACCTATCCTTTACATTATAATTCGAACATTTACCTTTGTACTTTGAGGAAAAATGAGCAATATCATTCCATTACAAAAAAGAGGACGAATTGTAGTGCATTGTCGCTTTTTAAACGTTTCTTTCACTCCAGTTCGAGTCCATGTCCGTGTGACGACCTTGCAGTTCGACTGCAAGATTGCAAGAATGAGTCGAGTATCCGGATTTCCTGAACAATGGCAACTATTCCATAGGAAACAATAAATTCTTTACTAAACAAGCCAGGTCCTATTAATCCGTTCTTTTCTGTTCTGTTTTTCTATAAACACCGATATCAATGATGTGATAGATACCGATACTTTCGTACACACTTCACTTACGTAGTAGATTTCCTTATTTCTAGCCAGCACCAACTTTTCGCAAGCTACGGTTAGCAGTTTTTTATTCAGAAACCGTCATCGATCTCTATATAGTATCAGTATTTAAACTAAACGTATAAAAACGACCAATAAGAAGTTGATATGAAAGTGTGTAATTGGCAGTTATTGGTGTCACTGAATGGAATGACAAAATAGATAGCGGAACGGTTCACGCTCGTGAAAGGGCTAATGGCTGTGGTCCGATCGTTCTACATTTATGTAGCATGACAAAAACTCTACGGCTTGCTGCACTTCAGACAGAGAGCATTTTCACTTTCCTCTCTTCTTGTCATTTTTCAGCGAATTCAAGCCTGATTCTGTAAAAGAAATTCTGGACTATCCGAGAATAGTCCTTTGTCCGGAAGGTGTTCTACAGTGACAACTACTCCGCAGCCAACATTTAACGCTCTGTTAAGCTCCAAAATATAAATATACTATTCATAATCGTTTTTCTTTCTGACTTTGATGTCATGGGAAGTGTCATCGGCCTTGAGCTCCATCCCTTTTCTGTACCTGTAATCTTTGTCATATTTTTACAGGTGCAAAATTCAAAATAATAAGGTTATCTGTGCTTAACGTAGACGCAGCCACGCGCTTCTAATTGGCGCCAATGTTCCGATTAGAATCACAACCACCGCCTGTGAAACGTCACAGCGAGATTGTGCGCTTCTTTAGATAACAGTTTTATTAAATGAAATGACGGAATAGATAGAAAAATTTTTATGTTGTTGTTTAGCAAACACGAGATATTACTTTGTTCCCTATTCCTGTAAGGAAAACAAAGTGCTGTTACCAACTAGAAATCTCTGCTGTATTTTGGAAAGTCTGCCGGAGCTGCTACTACGAGCACAAGAGCAAGTATTGCAGTCTTCCGAACACTCGCATATCTAGTTGTCCAGTCGCGAATGAATTCTTTTGTGGTTTAAAGTGAAAAATTCATGACATCTGCCATTTAGTGCGGCAGCGCGTGTGAATCAGAAGAAAAGCTTTTGTATGCTTCCGATAAGACGCTATCTGACAAGACCGGTGACAGGCAGTTGACAAACCACATCAATATTCGATGCTTTTTTTTTTAATAAACAGGCACGAGGCTGTTATTATAGGATTTATTAGGATACAATAGCTGACGTTTCGGCGGTTTCGCCTTCTTCAGAGCCGTTTGTTTATTGTAAGTATTTAAGCTAGTTTTGGGTGATCGCCCATGTATACTCTGTGCGGCTGCTACCCATCAACTAACTTAAATACTTACAACAAATAAACGGCTCTGAAGAAGACGAAGCCGCCGAAACGTCAGCTATTGTATCCTAATAAATCTTATAATAACAACCTCGCGTCTACTTATTGAAGAAAAACATCGGATCATCAATCAATGCCGAGCTTAAAAGAAAGTTGGCCGTGGGAATCACTTCAGTATTGTCAAATTTGATGTATTCTCTAGAAAAAATCTTGCTGCAGTTTAGAATATCATCGTGCACAAAGTGAACAAACGGATGTTGATGCACTCACGTTTCGAAGCGAGTTCATTTTAATTCTTAAAGTTTGGTATTATGGAGAGCTACTCTCAGTTCAGACTACGAACATCGCAGTTTGTAAAACGAGCCCGATTTCTGTAATGAAAACTTTGCACTTATATTTGGTTTTCTTTAACGGCTAGTTTTTAGCAGCCGTTTTTCGCAATACCTAAGGTTCGTGAACTGATACGACTTCAGCCTAAGGATCTGTCGTCTTCTCTTCTCACTGAAACGTTGAATGCTAATCTGGCGAGTTTTTTTCTTAGAATTTCGAAAGTTTTTAGTTAATACTGGTGCATGCCCGTAGACTAGTGGGGCAAGTACTTCAGGAAGTACTTCGAAATTTCTACTCTTCTGTGTGGAGAATTTCAGTCCCTTTTTATTAGCGATGACGGATCCTATCAACGTGCAACTAACAATACGCTCCGGTTGATTTTTAAACTTCCTAACATCCAGTTTACGCACAACATGCGAAAATCTTCAGCGTTTCTTTAGTTCCTCTCTTTCTTTAAAACTTAAACATGTGGATTAATTTTATGGTTTGTTGAAAATACTGCCTGTTATTCACGGGTGGAGATCAACGCGATTAGTTAAAGATGAGCAAGTTCATGTTGTGTTAACATCACCGCCGTCATAAAACAAATTCTCCAAATGGCTTACTCAAGGTGAGAGGCTATATGCTAAAGTACTCCTTAATCTATTCAACTAATGAATGCAATCGGTTGCCATCAATTTGACGCCCACTTTAACCCGGAAAATTTCCTTCGTTCTGTGAAGGTTGAATGATGGGCCAGGGAACAACGAATTTTCTCAAAAATCATTCCTTTCTTTAACAAACAATTTATCAGCGCTACGTTAATTGTTCCTAAGAAGTAAATTGCAACACAATCCTAATCTTTTCTATTTACTGCCTATTCTTTTTAACGGCAGGGTAATGTTGCGAAATATAACTTCTATAATACTGAGATGTTTGCAGAACTCCGGACCGCAGGTGTCTGCGCTGGGGAACGAACCCGTTATTGTCCTTTCTGTGGAGCAACGCGTTCACCACCACACCATGCGGGTCCTTCGTTTCGGCTGTCTCTCACCTAGTTCTATCGATCTTTTGCCATCAGCAATCACCCGTTAGCAGGATTGATCTGGGGAGCCCAAATCGGCAACGAACCCAGTTAAACTGAAGCTATAGTTATAATAGTTACAAAGTTAAGACTGTGATTATATGAATGCGTCGTTTTCCTGTTCAGCAATCGCGAGGTTTTTAAACAGCATACATTTACTTTCATAGAAAAACACAATACAATACAACAGTAGCTGATGTTTCGGCAGTATCGCCTTCTTCAGAGCCTGGAAGGGTATGCTGATATGCAATCTACTAGGCCAAACGCTTCAATAACACTTCCAGAAAGACGAAAAACTCTCTGGAAACAACAAATTGCGTAATTTGCCCTTACGGCAGGGACGGTGATTGCATGAGTTCAGGTACGATATACCTGATCTCTTGTAATAATTGCGGAGATGAATATATTGGCGAAACGGGCAGACCTTTGTGTATCCGTATAAAAGAACACCCAGATGGCAAACGAAAACTAAGACGAAGCACCCCACTAGGCACGCATAGGATACAAAAGCATAGCGGAGACGATTCTGAAGTAAAAGTCAATATCCTTGCACAGGAGTCCAAAACACCAGCGCGAAAACGCCTTGAGGCTTTTTGCATCAATGCCAAAAACCCTACAATGAATAGCAGGAACGAATGCCCGGAGGTCATACGCGACCTGATCCCGTACGTTCGCATCGATTTTTGATGTGGGATGGTGCAGTCGTCAACCACATGCGACTATAATCAGCTGTTCTAGACTTCCTCATTGGAAGTCACGAAAAAGCGGTATTTTTCGTCTTTTTGTAAGTGTTATTGAAGCGTTTGGCCTAGTAGATTGTATATCAGCAAGCCCTTCCAGGCTCTGAAGAAGGCGATACTGCCGAAACGTCAGCTAGTGTTGTATTGTATTGTGTTTCTCTATGGAAGTAAATGTATGCTGTTTAAAAACCTCGCGATTGCTGAACAAGAAAACGACACATTCATATTCCAATGCCGAGGTTAATAGAAAGTCGATCCTGGGAACTGTGATTATAGTTATAGGGGTAAGATTGTGATTAGGGCTTAAGAGTAATACATCGTTTGCATTCATTCGGCCTGTCGTCACTGGTTGTGCGGGCCCCAGCATATTCTCCACTTATCGGAATTTTGCTGGCTTAGCCATTGTGTTTCCCTGGAGTCTTGAGGTCAATTTGACCAAAGTCTTCCCTAGAGCGTAATACATTAACGTTTGTAAACGTTTCTCTTGCGCCCAACTCGATTCCCTATTTAAGTGATTACACTGTAATTCAACAGTTCAACTACAATATTCCAGGAATGCGTCGAGTATCCGGATGTCGTAGGCGGTGACAACTATTCTCCAGTAAACGGCTAATCCCTTGCGAAGCTATTCGGATCTTAGCAATTAGTTTTTTCCGTTTTTTTTCTCATTATCTGCGACATTAATGACGTGACGATTCGGCTTCTACATCGCCCTTGAGCGGTCGGTTAATTTTACATTCCTACTTTCGCTTCTGATTTCGGTTTTAACATCGTCCCCGGATCAACAGTAGGAAGACCGAGCGAAGGATTCGTCGCCGAAAACATGCCTCACTCCGATCCACACCGTGGTGTAGACCTGGATACGCCCTTGCAAGGTTAAGTCAGGACTCCTGGGAGAATCAAGTTGTACAACCAGCAATAGGCTAGTCTCAGTACCCTGCACACTGTTTGCTCCCGTCTATGACGTTAGGCGGTGAGACAACCAGTGAGAGGCCACAAAATCTCGGGTTACGCATGACGTCGTTGGAACCGGCTCTGACGAACACACGCACAACACACCTTGGAGATTGTTTCTTACTCTGTACATATAATGCCAAAACACTTTTCACAGATCCCGATCTTCACGCCCTTCTTGCAGCCGCGGATCGCATTGAATATCATGTGCTCGCACTACAAGAAACAAAAATCACGAAGATCGACATACGCCAACTAAACAGCGGTACTCTTTCATCCGTGGAGAAAAGGTCCCGTCACAAAATGTCGACGGCGTAGGTTTTTTCGTACACCTGTCCATCGTTCATTTCGTTAACTCACACGAGATCCTATCCCATTGCATAGCCATCCTCCGTCCTCAACTAACGCGTCATAAAAGGATCGCAGTCATCAACTCCTACTCATCGACCGACGCAGCTGATGAGTACGAATGAGATCCGTTCTACCATCAGTTGGAGGAAGTTATCCGCAATGATAAAACATAAACAAATTTGTTGTCGCAGACTTCGACAGCAGAATAGGAAAGGCCAACGAGAGCGAATACAGGATCGGAAATTTTGGATTGAAAGAAAGAAAGAAGAATGGAAACCGTCTTGCAGAATTTATGTCTGCAGCACGTCTCTTCCATGGAAACTCGTTTTTCCAGAAGAAAGAAAGCCATCGCTGGATATGGGAGTCTCTCAACGGCACGACTCATGCGGAGATCGACCACATTCTGACAAACAGAAAATGGTGCCTACTTGACTCATCGGTAGTCCCGTCATTCTGTACCTGCACCGATCACCGCCTTCGTGCGAAGACTCGATTCTGCCATAAGCTGGAAAAGAACTCTCTTCATAGACCACGAGGAAAACTTTAGCTGTGTACAACGAGAACATTCTGAGCAAAGCCCTATCCCAACGTGACTGGCAGATTAAAGAATACCCTACCGAAGCATACGAGCTGCAGGTCGAAGGATTGAAAAGCTGTGCCGAATATGCCTCAGTTCCTCAAGCAAAAAGATCGGATCGCATCTCTACTACTAAGGAGTTGCTCGAAAAGAGAAGGAAACTGAAGATTGATTCTACTGCAATACATTTATCACAGCTAATAATAATTAATAACAGCTGCAGAAGAGCTTTGCAGGAAGATGTAAATCAGCACAGGCAGTAGAAGCTAGTGGAAGCAGCAAAGAAAGCAAGCAGTCTGCAAAAATGTCGTCAAGTCTTGTGTGAATATATTGTTCCACTCTCTGCCTTGGTGAACGAATGTGGGGTCGTCAAGGCTTTCCACAGTGGTATGGAATTATTAACGGGAGCCTTCTACACCAAGCTTTTTCCGTACTACAATCCCTATAGCAACTATTCCCAGAATAGTTTCTATTTCTTTCTATATATTTGTATCTTTCTACTACTGTATGTTTCAGTATTAAGGATCATATCCACTGTTTCTCAAGTTGCCTAGCAATTGTCGTAGTACGTAAATATTTCGATCCCTCCTTAGCAACTTCGATCGCTGTAAACAGTCTTGCTATGCAAACCTATTTTTGCGGTTTGAACTCGTTGTTTGTTATTACTGTCCAAAAGTCATCGCGCGTACAATAACAAGAAGGGCATGAGGATGTTTTGCGAGAGCAGTCTTCCGTCAGATGATATGTGGTTTTGAAAGGATATGGAAACGGTAGCCGACGAATGTTTTCGGTAATGATGTTGGACCTTTGCCAAATACCGCCTTTTCCAGAAGCATATAAATAGGCTCTTTAATTGTTATCCAGGTTCGTCGACCATCCAGGTTCACCCGAGTCGGCGTTCGCCGGCTCTTTAGATCTGTACCGTATTGGCATCGTGTGTCACCAATATAGGTTATCGTAGTTATTATGTCATACAGCATGTAGTCATTATTGTACATTAACTTCATCATATCATTGTTAAATGACAATTGCGAATTGTACATTAGTTTAGCATCACCGTCACTACGTCACGCTTTCCATCAGTCCAGTGTATCCTCATCATCATCATTATCCTGATCCTCATCCTCGTGTCAATGTTCATTGCTTCTCAGTTGGTCTACGGTGTGTTGTCAGTAGCAGCGGCTATCCTCAAATGCGTTCTGTCTGAAACGCCATCGGTGGCATGTACCATTCCTCCCACACGGTACGCCTTGCGTACAAGGCCGCTAGCCGGCCAACTTATGCTGTGTATTTGTTAAGCCGCTATAGGCTCATCATTTCTCATTCGTTATCTTTCTCGTCCATAATCTCATAGGCAATGGTGGCACCCATCGATGCTCAAACTTCACGTTGCAGACATATCGTTATCCAAGAGCAGCCGCCTGACCGTGTTCCGCAGATATCCCATCTCGTTCGTAGTCACTTCCACAATCGATGCTTAGGTAACTTGCTATCCTCATCGATTAATGTGCAAGTACACCCAGCCGCTTTACATACGATCCCTAGCTTAACCTACTGTAGGGCTCATCTGCATCTCACTCGTCTGTTGTTCTAGCCCTCGGCATCTGGCCACCGAACGCGCCAGTACGGGCGCCATCGTTCGTATCCCCTTACTTATCATTGTTATCAAGTTACTGTTGTCATAGTACTAATGTTGCAATAGTATTATTTACAATACTCTCATACCTTCGTAAGCCTCGCATTAGTAGTAGCTACAGCACCTCATAGCCTTGAACTTGCCTTATTTGTCTGTCAGTAGTTCTCCGTCGATATTAGTGTTGTATTGAAGTTGTATTTAAGTATATAAACGGTTTAATTACCCAAGTTTGAGGTATTGCCTTGTGACAACTGCGAAAAGTTCCGCGTGGCATTTTCTCACGAAGTCGAGCATTCTGCTAAGAGCTAGTGATTATTCGGTGCCGAGAACTGACTCGACGGCCTATTTACGATTAGCTATTGCAATAATCCCTTTCCGGACTCTAATATCTTTGTTAGAGAAAAACCACTTGGAATTCTTTCGTCGGAAGTTCGAGTTGCGAATGAAAGCATGAAAAGAGGTACAGCTCTAGGACCCGATAATATCACTGCCGATTTCCTTAAGCTGGAGGCCACAATTTACATGTACTTTTCGCAAATCATATGTCAGGCTACCTTCAGAAGTAGAAAATCCCAGACTAATGGTGGACGTCGCGCACGGTTATCCTACCCAAGAAGGGAGACCGAAGGGATCTTCGTAACTATCGTCCCACATGCTTGTTGTGTGTTCTCTATAAGCTCTTCACAAAGATTATCCTCTCGCGCATATCAAGAAGATTGGATGAGGCACAAACAGTCGAGCAAGCAGGATTTCGCGGACCACATTCAAACTGTGTCCAGGGTCATCGAAGTTTGTCGGGAATACCACTTGCCTCTAGTCCTAACCTTTCTCATCTATGAAAAAGCGTTTGACAGTGTCGAAACGAATCCAACCATATCAGCGCTCGTCGACCAAGGAGTGGACCCGTCCTACGTAAGAACTCTGTCTGACTGTTATCGGAACTGCACTACGAAAATGCAGCTTTTCCATTGACCTCTTACCATATCCATAGAAAGAGGGGTTCGACGGAGTGACACAATATCGCCAAAGCTGTTCAGTGCCACACTACAGTGGATAATGAAGTCACTCGATTGGGATGAGAAAGGCATACGTATTGATGAAAAATTCCTATCAAACCTTCGTCTCGTCGACGACATCTTAATCTTCTCAAAAAATATCAGTGAGGCAAAAACGATGATCAATTAGCTCAACGAAGCGGGAAAAAAGATTGGAGTACGCATAAATTGAAAGAAGACCCAGTTCATGAAAAAACCAGGGTGCGAAGCAAAAAAATTGAATTGTATGGCTCTCTCATTGCAGAGGCCACCTCCTACGTTTAACTTGGGCGATCAATGAACATGAAAAACAACACGAAGGAGGAACTATATAGAAGAAGGAGAGCAGTTTGGGCCTCATTTGGGCCTCTCAAAGAAGCCACCGGCCAACTGAAGGACCCAAAAATCCGTATTCACCTTTTCGATTTAGCTGTCCTCTCAGTCCTTTGTTATGCTGCAGAGATGTGGGCTGATATTTCAACCACGTCAAGAATACTCCGCACTAGTCACAGAGCGCTTGAGCGATGTCTTCTTAAATATAACGAGAGCTCTCAATAACTAGCCGGAATGCAAATCTCTGATCTTCGAAATTTGTCACATCTTCGAGGATCCAGGAGAATATGCATCGACAGCGAAACACAGATGGGCCACCCATGTAATGAAAAGAACAGACGACAGGTGGGCGAAAAGAACTGTAGAGTGGACTCCACGAGAATGCAAACATCTCCTGGGACGGCCACCCACACATTGGGCCGACGTGTTTGTAAACAAAGTTAATCAGCTGTACTAGCAGTTGCAGTTATTTTACAGATCACGGTATGAGACTCGCAAGCGCTACCATGCTCCAACAAAGTCACCATCATGGACGACGATTGCGAGAGAAAGAAACGAATGACAAATGTGCTGAAGTCCGCAAAACTCGTGAGGGAGGGCCATCCAAGTATTCAAGTAATGACGTGACAAGTTCACTGTTTTTGGATGTAGTTCACCTACTGCATACCTTTTGCATATTTTTGTCAGTGCCAAATTTCCACATGCTACTTTTAGTAAACTTTAATGTATAAACTGTCGTCCATTTCTATTTAGCACCAAAGTTCTAATTACATGCAGAAAAAGCAGGAATGAAACGTTAGAACGGAAGTGTGTACTTCTGTAGATACCCGTTCATCGGAATGGAATGGTAGAATAGATATCAGAGTTCACACTTGCGAAAGGCGTGGTGGCTACATTCTGGTTACTCGAGTTTTCTCTACGACCACTAAAGTCCTTGGGTTAACCGAAATTCAAATAGAGCTCCTTTCGGAATGCATTCACTGGTTGATATCCTCTCATCTTTACGCAGAGCTTCCCTTTTTTTTAAAAGTTTACATATTATTGAAAGGTGGCAGAATTAAATTATTCAATACTGCCGGTGTCCTGTCTAGAATACATCGCACTAGAGTTCCTTGTTTAGTACTCTAATTAATCGAAGCTTAACCTTTTCCTCTTCAGTTACTCATTCAAAAGAAATTTTGAACAAGGGCAACTACGCCGCTTATGAGATATTTTTCTTCGTGACTAGAGACTGCCCATCGCAAACCAAAATCGAAATAGACGACGAGTATTTGCTTGTCAGCTAGCAAAGTGAAAATTTAGGCTCTATAAAAATTACGTTGTTAAGGGGTCTGTCGATTGCTTATCATAGGCAAAAAGGTGTTTTCACTCACTGCATCATAAATGCTGCTCGTGGGAAAACGCAGTTGGAAAAGATCTAAAATCTCACCTCAAAAAGAAGATCAGTTGGATGTGGAAGTAATCGGTGAGAGCTTCATTCCCTCCATGATTGGTAACTGTTCAATCGAAGTGTGCCTGGCAGGAAACTGCAATAATATTATCTCAATTGGAATATGAATGCGTGGAAGTCACGAAAAAGCGGTGGGTTTTTCGAGAGCTTATCTCAATATTAACTTTTTATTTACTGTCTATGACAATTTTTCACGGCAGGGTATTATGTGTGACTCAACCACAATGATGCTGAGATATTTGCAAACCTATGGACCGCAGGTGTCTGTAGTGAGGAACTAACGTGCTATTACCGCTTCAAGGAGCTCACGCGTTCACCACCACTCCATGCAGGTGCTTCGTTTCCCTTGATCATTAATGTTGCTTCAGTTCTCCTTGAAGAAATGCGCTCATAATCTCAGTCTCAAAAATGCTTGACTATATGGTTTAGGAACTTTAAGGTGTTCTGAAATTTATCGAGTTAGGCATAAAATTCGTTTACCACTGAGTTTCGATTATTCCGGAAAAAATAGTATTGGTTCTCAGAAGCGAGTTAGTTAATCTCGACATGGATCAATAATTTTATTTTGTCTTCATGAACAGAAATGAGGTTTTTAGAATAATATTTGTTTAACAACAGCTAATATTTGGGCGGTTTTCACCTTCTTCAGAGTCTGGAAATGTCAATTTAATGCGCAACCTATGTAGCCAAATACCTTCTTGACCCCAAAAAGGAGCACACGAGGCCTATCTATCAAACAAGTAAGAACGGCTTCTTTTACATTCACTTTTCTCTATGAGTCTTCCACTTATAGTCAACCGCACGGAGCGTACATAAGAAGTTAATGTGCCTCTCTCACATTAGAATATCAGTCTGAGATGTTGTACGGGGTAGGTCACCCATGATAACAAGAGATTCCTCCATCTTTCCATTTTTGAAATCTTTGAATTTATCCAAAAGACCTCGCAGAAGTTTCAGATCCCTCCGCGAGCATTTTCACTTCTACCTCAAGTCATTCCCTTTATGGGTCTGCTTGCTTTGCAGGGCTTGTGGAGTATCTAGTTTAACATCAATTTTAGCAACTAGCTTCAAAACAAAATAAACAAAGCGCCGTGTCCGATTTCCATGCAATTACCGTCTATGCCAAGGGGTAGGTCATTGTTACAAAAAGGAAAAAAGCTCAGCACTTTATTTTGGCATTTTGGTACAAAAACTTCATCTAATCGGAGCCAGTTTTTGAAGCACCCATTGTTTTGTTGTTAACTCTACCATTCCTTTCAATAAAACTGTTATCTACAAATGACAGGGCTCTCATACTGGCGCCTTAAATGTTACGCTTCTTCTTCTAATCAAAATATTGATACCAACTAGAGACAATTGACTACGTTTACATGAAAGGCAAAAAATTTTATCACAGCGATATCTGTGCTGATGAATATACGGAAAAGAAAATTCTTGCTGAGTGCCGAAGAAAATTTAGAGACGAAATAAACTTCACAGAACGAACGAAGCAGTCCATAATTTTTATAAGGAATCCAGATAAAAGATTAAGTGGAATTAAAAAAAGGAAGCCACACATTTTTTTCTTTTTGCTTGTTTTTTCCTTAAAAAGATGGACACCACAGCAGATTTTTGCATGGGATATAGCAAGCACCACTGAAATCTGGATTCAAACATATGACTAGCTTTCATGTCTTAACTTTTAGGTCATGTGAACTCAGAGTTTACGAATCCGTCTTTGAAAGTAGTATTATTCATCAAAAGATGCGTCATTGGGTAGGATCTCACTGAGCCCTAGAATTAACCAAACCAGTACGGTTATGGTGAGCGTTCTTTTCTTTCGAACTGAAGTAAGGCAAAAGCATCATCACGGCTCGCTTGTGAAGAGTCCGCTGCATCAACAAATAGGTACGCAATGGTATTCGGAATCCAGGAAAAGACATGTGTTACATCAGATGTTTCAGTGGGGTAGAGACAGAAACAGATATTGAAGTTGAGACCAATTGAGACTTCTATAACCAAACCCATGCATGAAACTTAAGAATTCTAGTGATAACGATTCAATGCATTCTTAATGAGCAAACACAAGGTTGTTTTATTAGTGTTCAATAATAAAATAACTGTTGTCTCGGATGATTTCGGCTTTTTCAGAGACTGAAAAACCCAAGCTGACTGCCATGTACCTACTCGAGCACCTCTATAACTAAGAAAAGAAAATACTAAACCAAGATTTTAATCGTGTTGAACACGAAATAGCTTCTTCTCACACACACCACTTTCTATAAGTCTTCCACTGACTATATCGAGGAAATGCGAACCCTACAGAGTTCAAAATGGAAGAATAATCCGCCTCTCACATCAAAATATCAGTCTGAAATGCTGTGTGAGATCATGCATGATTATGGTGAATTTCCCCCTGCTGTTTGTTTTCTGACTCTCGGAATTTATCCAAAATGCTTCCAGAGCATTGCGAGCCAAAGTTTTCGATTCCCGTACCAGGACAGCAACTTCGACTTCAAAATCTCCCCGTTATGTTTGTGGGTCCTATTTTGCATAATATACAGAATATCTATATCTTGTATTGCACTGTCTATTAATGGCCTCTTAATTGCTAGTTTGCAGCTAACTGACTAAGCCTTGTGTAATAGCTTTATATGTTAGCAGCTTCAAAGTTGAAAGAACAAAGCCTTAGTAGTGCTTTGTGATTGTTCATCTGTATACTTACAGGAAATTGGAGGGGAATAAATCGTGTTCGCTCCGATAGAACCACTTTGAGATGAGTGGTAAAACACGCTATCAGCGTTTGATTGAACCCTGCTCTGCTTCTCAGTCCTTCACGCTCAATAGTTTTCAAAACTTAATTTGAAGCATTTCGTTGAACTTCATCAGTTCCAAAAGTGTTTTAACGTAACTGGGTGTTTTCTGTAGCGAAAATATTGAGTTTCGTTCCCAAAGCTGTATCATGAAAAAGAGTTCGGTTCCAGCATTCAGCCAGAAGAAAACTTTCTGAAGAGTTTCTGCAATTGCATCCATAACTGCATGCCTCCAGCGTGTTGCGTGATTGTCTGGAAAATTTGCAGGTGAGCTGGAAGCGACACAATTTGTGGTGCCATTTCCGGCATTCAGAGCGACATGACTTCTTCAGTGACATAAACAATGCTATGGAGAGACACAAATGGAGCATTATTCGTTGTTACAATGACGTACGAAAATTTGTGTGTCGTGTTCATGTAGTACTTCTTATCTGTCACCACCGAAGGATTTTCCACTGCTCCACTCCAGCTTCAAGTGGAAGTTGTAGAAAGGCTCCATGATTCGGTACCCGTCAACGACCGATGCGACTGCAAAGCAGATCTGGTACTGACTGGTCCACGTACTGGTCGATATATCATCATCGAACATTCTTCAAATCGATTTATGAGCAGAGCTTAATCCGGATTAATGGAATTTATTGACATCACCATTAAAAAGAGACTTTCGACGGAAAATCAGATGCAGCTGCTGAATTAGTTCTGTCCATAAAAATCTATTGAAATTTCAAATATTTTATTCTTCCTCAACAGCATCGGGGTTGATAGCGAAGCAACGAAATAGCATAATTCTCGATTGCATTTTTCCAAAACGATTATGTTCTGGACTATTTCCAGCAGTTTTTTCTTTGCCTGAATCAATGCATAATCCTTTGTTTAAATGTTATGAATCTCGCATTTGTCACATCTATTTGCTTTCATGGGCGCTGCGGCGCAATGGTCTGTGGGGCCCTGCTATACGCAAGGGATCGATTACCGCGCCACAAGCCCACCAAGCCTTCGCATCCCTCTGGGGTCTGCAAATTGTTTCCAAACTTCTTTTTGCATTTTGAAAAGAATTGTTGTTTTCATTGGTTCTTGCTGAATTGGGTTTTTTCTACATTAATAATTGTTCCTGAATGTTTTATAGAGGTAACACCTAAGCACTGAAAATTGCTCCGATATGGCTAAGGCACCAAAGTTGTTGAGTGGAGAGCTTTGGACAATGTACTACAAGTTTATGTTCGATATAATATACTATAATATACATACACTTCACTGTCACTTGATTGCAGGCTTTTGACCGAATTGACTTGTAGAATGAAATCCGCATAAACGAGAACACACCCACGATCGCATAAATGAATACACCTTTGTTAATACAGAGAATATTGGGCAGATCGGCGCAGCAGAAGCACGGAATCAATCTACTGGATCCATCTACGCCTTAAGGAACAAAAGGTCACTTCTGGTCCGCGGTTAACTCCCTATCCGCCACCAGTTGGCGAGCCACGTAGTTTCGCCACTAACCGGCTCGAGATCCCTCGTATGAGAGAGATCCGTGAAAAAGTAACATAATGTAGTAACACAAGTTGAAAAAATTGTAAGTGTAAATTGTGTAAATTATGAGCTGTAAATTGTTAAGTTTACTAATGTTGTTGTAAATACACCACTTCACTGTTATTCTTGGGTAATGCCAAATTTTTGTCATTTTCGTTGTTAAAATATGAGAGGCTCCTTATGGCAGACGAAAAGGTCGGAAACATAAATGACATCCGAATTGAAAGCTTCAGAATTTGTTATCGACTATCTGTTACGAATAACGAGCTGAAATTCGCAGGACTTGTTTCTGTAAATGAAGAAAAATGTTGGAAAAAGGTTCTAATCGGTGAGCCAACACTGAATAGGAAAGATCAAGTGTTTTTTAGAAGCTTTATTAAGCCTTGTTTCTTCTTGAGTTGATGGCAACGGAGGAAATTTCAAGCGCTTGAAAAGTAAACAGGATTACGATATCGGTCCTTGTGTGTAGTCAACCACTTGATCGTGTTGGAAGGCAGTAATGTGGACGTCACGGAAACTTACCGTTTGTTCTCAAACACTGTGCTGATCTCTGGCGATGTATCTATATCATACATCACGGTGTGAGAATTATGATAGTAACGTGCATTTGTAGTGGAATTCAGTGATTGCAGCAGGTAGTGATAACATTTCGAATGGCTGGGAAACACAAAAAAAACGCCAATGCGCTCATCACGGTGGATAGAGGCCATCGGTAGTGGTGCGTGAGGAACATTTTGACAGAGATGATTTAAAATTTTCTTCGTATTTTTGTTGAGCAAACGCGAGGTGTTATTATTCTCTGTTCACGATTAAGCTGACGTTTCGGCGGATTCCGCCTTCCTCAGAGCCTGGAAAGGTCAAGCTGACAGCAATCCACTCGGCCAGACGCCTCCATAACCAAACAAAGAAACCCTAAACCAAGATTTCAATCACATTGAACACAGCTTTGCACACTCACCACTTTTTATGAGGTTTCCACTAAGTATGTCACGTAGAGACCAACCGCACAGAAATTACATTTAAGCATAATGTGCCCCTCCCATCAAAATAGCAGTCTTATTTTTTTAACTGTGTTCTATGCCGATTTGGGCTCCCCAGATCAACCTCGCTGACGAGTGATTGCTGTGGCAAAAAGATCGATAGAAATAGCTGAGAGACAGGTGAAACGAAGGACCCGCATGGTGTGGTGGTGAACGCGTTACTCCTCGAAAAGGACAATAGTGCGTTCGTTCCCCACCATAGACACCTGAGGTCCGGAGTTTTGCAAATATCTCAGCACCGTTGTGGTTGTATTTCGCTTTTAGCGTTGTTCAATCTCTGAGAGATGCTGCGTGCATTCATCTTCATTAAACACCATTAAAGATGATTGAATTCATATCTGGATTAAACAATCACAAGCCGTGGCCTTCTGGCTCATCTGCGTCGTGAGATCGATCCCATGTGCATGGCAGGGTGATAACCACTGAGCCATACCCACCTCCTTTCCCCCCACCGAAAAAGGTAGATGTACAGACGAAATCTCAAGCAGTGTTAACCATCAAGTGCTCTATAGTGGGAATACAAAGAAGTCGGAGGAACCTGATTGTATCTTTGTACCCACTTCACGGGCGGATCGAGACGATTTCAGTGGGATAAAAACAATCTGGTTGGCCACTCGGAGAAATTTTGAAAATCTACACTGTCAACTCTCAGGTATCATGGCTAAAGAAGTTATAGGCAAGCTTGCCGGTCCCAATATAAGAAGAACGTCTTCATGAAGACCGATTATCTAAATAGGTCCCAGGATCGACTTTCTATTAACCTCGGCATTGGAATATGAACGTGTCGTTTTCTTGTTCAGCAATCGCGAGGTTTTTAAACAGCATACATTTACTTCCATAAAGAAACACAATACAATACAACGCTAGCTGACGTTTCGGCAGAATCGCTCTTTTCAGAGCCTGGAATGGCATACTGATATACAATCTACTAGGCCAAACGCTTCAATAACACTTCCAGAAAGTCGAAAAACTCTATGGTAATCACATGATCAACAGCTTCTCGAAAAACACCACTTTTTACGCGACTGTGAAAAGATATTCCTACGAACTGCTCTTGTTGAGCCAACCTGAGGTAGGTATCAGTTGCTCTAGTTGTCGTTATTCGGTTGCCGACGTTTCGGTGCCATCGCCTTCTTCGGAGTCGGAGTCGGAGCTGATTATAGTCGCATATGGTTGATGACTGGCATTGATAACTGGAAGGCGATACTGCCGAAACGTCAGCTAATGTAATGTATTGTGTTTCTCTATGGAAGTAAATGTATGCTATTTAAAAACCTTGCGATTGCTGAGCAAGAAAACGACGCATTCATATCTAAATAGACTCAAATCGACGTTCCTTTTCCTCGAAGCTTCCAACAGCTCAAAAATTTTTCACATCTAGCAGAGCAATACACGTAATGTGGTTAGATAAGAGGATATTTTTTGCGGGAGCCGTAAAACCTCTACCGGGCTTTGGAACGCCTACGCTCCGAAATAAATTCTTCTCATTGCGTGAAGCTTGTAGTACAGTATAAATCTATATACAATAAGTGAGTGGTTTCTACGAAGCAGGTTATTATCCCAGCGAAAGTAACCTTGCATTAGACGAAATAACTACCGGTTTCTAATCTTCTGAATCAAAGAAACTACTTTATTAAAAGGGATTGCATGAAGTTGATGACCGAAAGGTGCTTCTGGGCACTCGCCACGTACGTTCCCGGTGGAAGTTTTTTTTAAATTCTAGAACTTAAACTGCGCTTTTAGGTTCTTCCGCCTGTTCATTTGTGCATAGAGTTCAAACTCTTCTGTTCGGTAAACAGCGCTTTTTACGTAATTTCTCTTGTTCCTTCTGGTGAGTAAAAAACCATTAAAGAGACCATCAAATCCTTTGAACTTCAAATTTATTCAAGCCACTCATGTCAAGTGGGCGAGCGATAGGAAGCGATACGTTCATAGGTACTGTCGACCAATCGTTGAGCAAGTCTTGTGCATTGCGTCGATGATCCTTTTCGAATCGCCCACTTTCACGCACAGATTGTTTAGCACATAGATGTACTTCAGCGCGTAGTCGAACTGAAATCAACATAGAAAGTCGTTCATAGCCGTAGGAAAAGGAAAAAAAATATACTGCCTTAATTCAAATGTCTGCCTATTTTAATTGGTTTGCTTAAGAAATGAGACTTCATGTCGAAGAATTAGGACAGTTCCTTGAACATGGAGAAGTCTCGTTCATCAATGGTTTCAGGAATGGCCACTCAATAGCACATTTCCCATAACCATGTAACTGGAAAAACAAACTGATGTGATGAATTACAAGTCAAAAACAGACGAAGTGGACAGTTTGCTTTCCACCTGACCGTCGGTTACAATTATTTGTATGCCTAAACCCTCGTCGTATACCATATGGGGTGACATTCACATATGGGGTACGTGACATTCAGTTTATTCCATTGTCTTACAAAATTCCCTTGAAGAAAGGGAGTTTTGTACCTGGGTTCGACTGCCGCTTTAGGACCTGGTGACATCCGTACTTATTTGCTCCATCCTTAAAAGTATGTCTCCAGAGCTACAACTATGGATAACTAGATCAAGAAGCCAACATGCCAAACGATTCAGCTGCACAGTTTTTTAGGAGGAAGCGAGCAGCTGGGGAGCTTTCACATACATTGAGAATGTCGTGAGGAGGAATTGGCACCTGTCTCTGCGCCCACCAATTCTATTTTGAGATACTCCATGGCTTAACATACACGGCGAAAGTTTGGTCTCTAAGAAAGAATGATGGAAAGTCACCCAGCAATATCGAATGCGCCATCAAAGCGGGAAATGTTAGAGTTAAGAATACCCTTCGCGTAAATGAAGAAGGAAATCTAAAGCCGTACCTAGACCAGCGATCAAAGGTAATAATAACAGCAAAGATATCAAAAAACAAGGTGGGTCTTAACGATAAGCTTTGTGTGAGAGCCATTAGTAGAGCAGTGTAGAGAACCAGCCACCATGGTGACAAGCACGTGGGGATAGTTCACAAATACAGTAATCACATTTCTTCAGAAAAACGCCATTGAAGAAATTCCATTCTCTGAATGACCCTAGTGCGGCCAGAACCCAGTGAGCTACTACCCTTGCAAGCAGCAGATTCATATATAGGTTTCACAGAATCCGACTCGGGCTATTTAACGATAAAGGTGAAAACGCGACATAATTGAGAGTAATGAAGAGCAGTGGAGCGTAGCACTGTCTGCACTTTGTATAGCTATCAGGTGAAGTGGCAAGAGTGTCAAAATTTTTTAAAAAATCGCAGAAAAAATCTTTCGCCTAGTCAGCTTCTTTTTGACCAGCTGTGTAGCATGTAGAGAACGAGATTATCGTCTGCGATCATGCGAAAGTTCCTAATGTTAAAGCTTAATCCCCGTTAGGTACCAGTACTAAAATGGTCGTCCACTGGTCGGCTATCTTAACTTTGCCATTTCTGGTTTGGTGGAGCATTCGATATCGCTGAGTGATTATTATTTTTCACGTGTGCGTTGAGTCTGGAAGTATGCCAGAGTAGTTGCATTACGTTCTCAAAGACGGCTGGCATAATTTTATCAAGAATAAGTTTACTCTCTCCGAGCCCATTTTTTTTAATTCAACTATTCATTAGCCTAGCACTAATACTTGTCATATTTTGGCTATTAAAAACTATTACCTTATTCACGTCGATGCAAGTCGAGTCGAACTCCTTTACAACATCGTTGTGGCACTTCAGATCCTCGATAGCACTACGTTCTTCGACCATTTTCTTCCTAGATGTGCAATGTTTCAACCAGAGAAATATTTCTGCTTATTGTAATTGTTGGTAGCACCATTAGGGTAAGAATATTGTGAAGAGAAAGCCAAAGCGAGAGCCTCACTGGTGCAATGGGTAATAGGTGATGCCTTTGAAAATAGTAATTGTGGGTTCGAATCTGGCCCGGGGTCCTAGTTTTGCAAACATCTCACCATGATGGTGGTTGTATTTTTGTATAATTTTGTGTTCTACGTATTCTTGATGTTTCCCACGGACCTGACCATTATTTCTAACTTTTGCGTTTGAAAAAGAGACTCATTTCCAGTGCAAACAACTGCTCTCTGCTTCCAGTTGCCAGTTTCCCTTCTCAACTCGGGTCTACCCTTTTGAATTAGGTGCGGTAAAGTCTTTTCATAAGAAACGCCTGGAACAATGGCGTTCGGTAGGATAACAATTGGTTGCATTTTTTCCAATCACCAGAGGGGTGTACGTTGACATCGATGCATACTGTCGTATGCTGTTTAAAACTACCGCGCAGAGTAGATGTGTTCGGAACATTTTCGTTCTAATCGAGCATAATAACTGTACCTGTCGTTGGCGCTTGCTAAAAGATTGGCGACGAGACTGTTGAACAGAGCTTCAATGTTGCGCCTGTCCTAAATTGTGTAGTTGAACAAAAAATATTTCTCTTGTTCAGTCCACATAAGAAAGGTAAGCGCAAAAAATTTGTCATGTGACTGCAATGATGGTGAGATATTTGGAAAACTTAGATCTCAGGCTAAATCTGTAACCGTGATTACTGTTTCTGGGATTCAAATGCCCTAAAGAAAGGCAAAGCAAGAGCCTCGATAATGCGGCGGATAACACGTGACATTCGGAAAGAGTAACATCGGTCCACAATTGAGAAGTGAATAAGAAAAATTCCACATAAGAAAAGGTGAAAATGTGCCCAGGTTGTAAAACTTTCTTTCCAAACTCTACCTCATGGATTCTAGCGATCTTCCGCTCCAGGGTTTTTGAGACCTGTGCATTTTTTGCAGTGTTCATGAGTTTTTGTAGATGCATGAGTTCAATGTCTCTCGAAGGCCAGGAAACTTTTGGGTGTTGCTCCTGAATAGCGATAAATCAATGCAGGCAAAGTAAATCAAGAACTGCAAGAGAAACACAACATTTTGGCTTGATTTCTAACCAACCTCATAAGTGTCTGCGTTCGAGAACATTGGCGTGGTCGTCTTCTTCTTGCTGCCTCCTTCAAACCAGCTAATAGGCTCTCCTGCTAGTCTTAGATCACCGTAATGCATCACATGTGATAGATTCGTCAGCGCTTTCACATTTTTGAATTGCTTTTGAAGTGTCTCCTTATTAATGTTATGCTGAAAACAAAAGTTATTATTGGCATTTAAAGTTTTTCTTCAATAAGCAGACACGATAGAATTTGTTAGAATACAATAGCTGACGTTTCGGCGGCTTCGCCTTCTTCAGAGCCTGGAAAGGTCAAATTGAGATGTGACCTACTCGGCCAAACACTTTCATAACCCCAGCAGATAAAACTTGGCAAATCGATTTGCATTCGCATAAGAAACAGCTTCATTCAAACACCTACCGTTTATTTGTTGTAAGTATTTAAGTTAGTTGGTGGATAGCCGCCGCACAGAGTAATACATGGTCGATAACTGTGTCTGTGTCAGGTCATTGGATTAGCCTGAGGTATGGCGCCGGGTCACGCGTGATGACAAGACACCCCTCCTTGCGGTTCATCTTTGAATTTTTGGCATTGATCCAAAACGCTTCAAGAGTTTTACGCGCTGATGTTTTCGATTCCTGCGTGAGGATAGTGACCCCTACCTCAAAATCATC
Source organism: Angiostrongylus costaricensis (assembly GCA_900624975.1). Lineage (NCBI taxonomy): Eukaryota > Metazoa > Nematoda > Chromadorea > Rhabditida > Metastrongylidae > Angiostrongylus > Angiostrongylus costaricensis. The sequence continues at coordinate 11,269 of UYYA01000572.1, read as the reverse complement.
TCCGTTGTGTTCCTGCATTCTATGCGCGCCTGGTGGGGTATTTTGTTTTAATTTAGATTTACCGACTAGGTGTTCTTTTATACGGACGCAGAGCGGTCTACCCCGTTTCGCCAACATATTCGTGCCCGCATGCTATACAAGAGATCAGATAAACTGTACCCGAACTCATGCAATCACCGTCTCTACCATTTGGGCAAATTATGCAGTTTTTTGTTGTACATAGACGGTCGTATAGGCGGTTGCGAACTAGCTGGCGTCTTAGAGTGCGGCTGCTATCCATCAACTAACTTAAATACTTACAACAAATAAACGGTAGGTGTTTGAATGAAGCTGTTTCTTATGCGAATGCAAATCGTTTCGTCAAGTTTTATCTGCTGGGGTTGTGAAAGTGTTTGGCCGAGTAGATCACATTTCAATTTGACCTTTCCAGGCGCTGAAGAAGGCGAAACCGCCGAAACGTCAGCTATTGTATTCTAATAAATTCTATATTAACAACCTCGTGTCTGCTTATTGAAGAAAAACATTGAATTACCAATTAATGCCGAGGTTAACAAAAAGTCGGTCTTGGGTATTGGCATTTAAATTTTCGTTTGTTCATCGACTTACTCTGATGTCTGGCATAATTCGTTTTTCTCAAAAATCCCCAAAGTTTTCAAGAAATTGAAAAATTAGAACATATCACTGACGAAGACATTTGTTATTAGGGATGCTACGACGAGACTAGAAGGTGGTTATGAGAGATTCGCCCACGTTCAACATTTGCTAAGGTTCGCGAAAATAACGAGACACCTGTTGGGCAACTAGAGTTGCTTCTTGTTGATGTACTGCATACATAACATACATGAAAAACAACGGCGCCTGCAGCGTAGGCGCCTTGCAACACACACATGGGATCAATCCCCGCGCCCATGGGCCACCAAGCTTTCCATCCCTCCGGGGTCGGCAAATTGGTACCAGACCTGTCTGGAAGGACAGCAGCACTGGCTCGATTTATCGGTAGGCCACCATGAGTTACTGTAAAGACCAGATATGCATTCAATCACCTCCAAACGATGCTTTGTGAAGTCGAATGCATGGCGAATCTCTCAGGGGCTGACTAACACCGAAAGTTTTATCCTTTGCTATTTCTTATTTGAGCCTCAGCTTGTTATATTTTCAGTATGCGTTTAACCTAGGACATATCTACTTGCTCGCCTTTTTCTACAGTGTCATTTTCTTTTTTCACGTTACCTCTTTTGTTCTTTTAATTCAGGTGAAACGTTTGAATGCTGATCCCAGTTTAACATTATTAAAACTGAAGCACTTGTCGTCCAATTGAACATCAACTGACTCTTTGGATCAACACCGTTTGCATTCGCTATGTGCCAAAGAAATTCGAAAATTCTCACTGCATAGAGTTTTAGGTAGTCAAAGAGTGTTACAGCTTCTCTCAAGTGTTTCTGTTAAGAGATATGGGCCTCACCCGCAACTGTTTTTGCTTGGCTATTTGTTCGGCTCTCAATGACGTTTATTCCAAGGCGCGTCCCGTTTTCTCAAGGTTACAGGTTATGGGTTGCTGCTGTAATCATCATTGTGCTTGATTAGTCACCTTAGAACTTCCCATCACCACAAAAGGGTTATTTCTTTGCTTTCAATAAAGTCTTTACCATTATTCCACTATTCTCTTGTCATAATCGCTGGATGAAAGCTTTGAAGCTTCAAACATTATAATGCAACAGTCTGAGAAATGAATGGAATAGAATTGTACCCGTTCGGTGTCCTGCATCCAATTCACGGAGAAGAGGTCGCCAAGACATGGCAGGTCCATGTCGTTGTCGCAATACGTACCCCAGGACGACTCAAGCGCATCCGCAGCAGTAACCGCATATACTCAAATGGAAAACAATTATTGATCAATGGGTAATTTTAATATTCGCTGTAAACCATCGATTTTGTGAAGAGTCTAAACAAAATTATTTTCCTGTTACTGATTTCAACGAAACAAATCACGAAAGTGCGCATAAATTGGGATAGTCTCCGTCTGCGGTAGATCTTCAGACCACGTACTGCTCCGGCGCCGGCTGTTCATCGTCCTTCGTATCTAGCGCTCGACGACATGTGTCTCTATTGCCTGTTCTTACCGGTGGATTGCAGCGATGACCAATCAGAAGCGAGCCCACCTTGCAGGAACGCATCAGAACTATGAAGGAACACTAGAGCTCCATGAGCACAACAAATGCTTACAACTAACTTTTCAAGTCTTTCTTTAACACTGCCTGAAACATTGAACCACTTTCGCACGCCTCCATATAGAATACAAAGTGGCCATAACGTTTCCTTTTATGCATATCAATTAATGCCGTGTTCAAGTCCTCTACCGTGAGCTGAAATTATAATCTGTAGCATAAGCGACATTCACTTATGCAATACTGATCAATGCTAAGTCACCTAGTTAAGTTGCAAGGAAGATTTTATAAGTGTCTTACCACATCGTCTGGGAACGCAATTAGACCATAGCCACCGTGATCAGTGAAATAGACGAAGATTCGGTCATCAGGTTTGCTGAATTCACCAACATCATCAATCGTCTGCAGTGTGCCAATTTCCACCAAAACCCTCACCTGTTAATGACGCGCCCACTGCCACCTGTTACATTTTCCGCATTCCCTTGGAGAACGCTTAAAAAGTTTTGGGGCGTAACTGATGAGCCCTACAATAAGAGAATCCTTTGGGTGGAGTAAGAAAAATCCTTATGCTTCAGATCGAGATTGTATTAGATAGCATAAGCTCGTCCTTGCCGCAAAATTTAAAAAAGTTTTACGAAGATGCGGTTGTAGGTTACAGTACGTAGTAGTCAATCTTCAATCCTGCGTAAACATCTTTACCGTCTGGACGATTGAAAAGCTTTCCGCGATACGGATTGCTGAAAAATATGGTTTGGAAACTCTAAAAAATCACTTATACTACCAAACATTTCGAAGTGAATCCGGATTTTTGGTAGGAAAACTTTTCTAAAAATGGTTTCGGCACTGATACTTCAATGAGTTTTTCACAGCTTTGTTTCTTATTTTATAATACTTACGTGAATCTTTGGATGGCCTGTCCTCACTGAATGTGTGGCCCCCAGCATGATCTCCACTTTTTCGGAGATTTGCTGCTTTATCCACTGTGGTTCCCCTGAGTCCCGCGGTCAGCTAGGCCAAAGTCTGCCCTAGGTCGTCAACACCACCACAGGCAGTCGCAGCTCTTGTGGATCAGAGGGAGATTTGCCACCATGCGACTAGTACTAATTTGACACCAGGGCAGTGGTGGTTCCTGATATTGGTTCACTACTAGCTAGGCTTCCTGATGGAAATGCCGAAATCCTTCTAAACTTGGTACACCCTACCAGGGGATGAATCTCTCTGCTGCGCATCGCAGCTTGACACCCAATAACACTTCCCAGCCACAATGAAGCAGTAAACCGTTGGGAATTATAATAACAATAAAAAAACGATAAAGCTCTCGGCGTTGATCAATCTCTGAGGGATGCGCCATGTTTTCGACTTCACTGTGTTTCGCGAGAACTGACTGAATGGATGTCTGGTTTATACTGTGACAAACGGTGGCTTGCCCAGGAATAGCGTCAATCCCGCTCTCCTCTCAGACAAGTCTTTTACCGATTTGTAGACCTCAGAAAGAAGGAAGCCTTAGTGAGTCTGGGACATGGGTCAATACCATTACACGGCGCCTGTAACCACTGCGCTATAAGCACCCTCTATAATAGAAATAGAGGTATTAGCTAAGGTGATAATAAAAAAATGTCTTAGGTCGCCTCAAGACCAAAATTCAGTGCATACATAACTGCGCTCAATCAATAAAAGCAGTTTGCTAGTGCGACCGCCACTCACTCTGGATAGCAGGCAACGTCGTCGTACATCATCACTATGATTTTTTCCTCGGGAACTCCATTTCTTCTCAACAATTGATAGGCGTGAGCGACGTCAGCCTAAATATTCCACCGTAGCTCTTCTAGTTTGAGGATGATACAACCCTCCCTTTTTGATTACTCATTCACTACTTATGTCATTTATTCAGGGCCTTACAATAAAATGAAGAATGTGGAAATATTTTCGTGTACTCTTATTTTTTTATTCCCACACTTTCCTCTTCTTGCGATTTTTTACCAACTATAGAAGGCGCGCACGCACCTGGTGACGATAGTTCCACCATCCATTTGAACCAGCTACTAAGACAACATGAAGGTCTCCTTCCGGAGTTTTGAATAACTCAGTGTCTTCGGTGTCCCTGAAAAGTTGCATTTGATAAATTCTTTAAAAAAACGTTAGAAGTTAAAATCGACTAAGCAATGTTTAATATGACGTTTTGCTGAACGATTTTGTCATATGCGCCATCTAACTCACTGAGATTTCCCGCAGCATAGAAGAACGAGGAAGAATGTCCACATGAGAACTTCCATCTTATCTGAAATTTAGTGACAGCAAATTCAAGCGTTAAGAATGTAATCAACTATGGAAGGGAAAGCTAAGTGATGGTCAGAATAAGATTTGTCGCAGTTTAAGTACTTGATTTTGGAAACGCCTCTTTTGTTATAAAAACCGATAAGGTGTGAGCACTAAGCAAAAGTATCGGAAATGATAGCAGTACACGCATTGAAACATAATCTGCCCTATGAACACAGATCGACTATTGAATTGGGTATATAGAGCAACATGAAGGAATAAGAAGGCCCGAAAGCATTGTATGACTTTCGAATAACATTGAAAGAAACGACGTCTGTCAAAGAGAAAAATGTCGGTGATGATGACAGTGCGTGAATTAAAACTGAACTTTCATTAGAAATGCCGTATAAGTATTAACTTGGCAGCATATAGTATAAGTCATTATAATAGTTGTATTTCGCAAAATACCTTGCCGTTAAAAAGAATAGCCAGTAAATAAAAAGGTTAAGATTGTGATTATAATTATAGCCTCAGCTTAACTGAGTTCAATGCCGATTTGGGCTCTCCAGATTAATCCCGTTGACGGGTGATTGCTGATGGCAAAAGATCGATAGAACTTGCTGAGAGACAGGCGAAACGAAGGACCCGCATGGTGTGGTAGTGAACGCGTTACTACCCGGAAAGGACAATAGCGCGTTCGTTCCCCACCATAGACACCTGCGGTCCAGAGTTTTGCAAATATCTCAGCATTATGGTATTTATACTTTGTAGTTTTCTAAACTTAGTCCCATGCACACTGTCTGTCGAAGCGTCGTGCACATTGCCTGTCGACCTTGTTCCGGCCGAATGACGCTGCTGTTTCCGCGTCGTTAGCAGTCGTGTTGCCGTTCGCGAGGACGTGGCTAGGAGTGCCTTTGATTAAACTGTGATTAGATTAGACTGCGTTTTCAAGCATGAAGTCGCAAGTTTTAAATACTGTCATAGCTTTTGCATCTGTGAGGAAGTGTGATTTGTAAGTAAAATTTCTTGAATAATATACATATGCTTAAGATTGTGATTACAAGTCAAATGTCCTAAAACGCTGTGAACGTGTGGAAAACCATAAAAAACCCAGACAAAGGAAAATAAAGTATAAAGCTATTGGCGTTGATCAATCTCTGAGGGATGCAACATGCACTCGACTTCATTAAGCATCATTGGAGGCGATCAAATGTATATCTGACCATTGCCATGACTCGTGGTAGCCTACTGATGCATGAAATCAGTGCTGCTATCCTCGCAGGATCCTCTCCTACCAATTTGCCGACTCCGAAGGGATGGAGGGTTTGGCGAGCACCGGAAGCGTGATCGAATCAAAGACTAGGCTCGCATTGTAGACCACCACTGCGCTACACGCGTGCCTAAAAGCAAGGTAATGGAAAGGATAAAGCTCTACACGTTGATCAATTCCTGAAGAATGCGTCATGCATTTACTTCATTAGGCATCGTTGGAGGCGATTAAATGCATACCTGGCCACTACAATGACTCGCGGTAGATTATTGATGCGTATCGCCCGTGCTGCTATCCTCCTAGTTTACGTTTGGTACTAATTAGCAGACCCGGGAGGGACGGAGAGTCGGAACCTTCGGAGAGAACTTAGGGCGCAGGATCGATCCCATGTGTACTGGAGGGTTGCTCCGACCTCTGCGCTAAACAAGCCCCAAAGAAAGGCTAGATAATGTTGTTTATGGGAGCACTAAACAACAAAACGTAGCGATTTCTCAACGCAACCAAAACCACAAGGACGCTGAGATATTTGCAAAACTCCGGACCACAGATGTCTATGGTGGGAAACGAACGCGCTATTATCCCTTTCGGGGAGTAACGCGTTCATCACCACACCATGAGGGTTCTTCGTTTCGCCTGTCTCTCAGCTATTTCTATCGATCTTTGCCACAGCAATCACCCGTCAGCGGGATTGATCCGGAGCGCCCAAATCGGCATTGAACCCAGTTAAGCTAAGGATAGAACTAGCTGAGAGACAGGCGAAACGAAAGACCTGCATGGTGCGGTGGTAAACGCGTTAGCCCCCGGAAAGGGGAATAGTGCGTTCGTTCCCCACTGCAGACACCTACGGTCCGGATATTTGCAAATATCTCAGCATCACTGTGGTTGTTTCACAAATAATACCCTAATGTGAAAAATTGTAAATGCAGTAAATAAAAATTCAACATTGTGGATTGCCACCAAAATATTTTATTGACCTCTCGTCCAATTCCTCGCTGTTTTAGTCAATTGGAAACGCAATCGTATTCAAATTATCCACAGTTTACTCCATTTAATCACTCGACAACGGTTTGTAATCTGAACAAGTAAGGCAGCACAACATTTTCTCTAAAAACGAATATTGGACGACTTGATTCCCTTCAACAAAATGGTGCTCGTCACATCTAAATCACGCTTTCTCTTCCATCCCAACAGAAAAAAAATGTCGGGTAGCCTCGGATTAAGCGGTGGAAAATTAGTTTTGTATTTGAACCGTGCACTTTCACGCTGGTGTTCTTTGGTGTGTTCATCAGTGAAGGATCCGATGTTTAAACCGTCGATGAAAAAGTCGTTACTAGGAACCTAATGTAATCAAATAATTCTTTGTATTCTTGATGGGCAAACACGGGCTTTTTACTATCTTCTCTTTTAATGCACATTCCGAGGTTCCGGCGGATTTCGCCCGCTTCAGAGCCTGGGTAGGTCAGGCTAACTTTAATGAACCCAGGCGAACACCTCCAACAGCTGAACGGAGAAAACCCTATACCATGATTCTAACTCCATTAAAATCAAAATAACTTCTTTAAAGAGTCACCGCTTGCCATGAGTTTTCCACTGAGTATTTCACATGTGCAAGTTCACAATAGAAATGTAGCTTCAATTAAGGAGTAACAGCCTCTTGTTTGCCTACCAAGAATACAGTAAATTCAACCCGTGAAACCAACACGCCAAGTACAGAATTCAATAAATTCAGGCAAAAACGCGGTGAAGTATTTCTTGTCTGAAACGCAGAGCGATGGTTAAAAGAATGTCAAATCTCATGTAGGTAGATATTCTTCCTGAAAAAAGCGCTTCAAGCAAAGTCAATTCAAGCTGAACCATTGTTCTGCGATGCAGTTCAATTGCGCATCATTTTTATTCCTGAGCAAATAGTGGAAAATTCATCTAAAGATCTGAAAAATTTTTTGTCTTGGTTTGTAAACAACGTACAAATTTAAGGCTAGTAAGTTTTTATCAGGCTTGATCTGCGTTGGTTTTTAGTGATCCTTCTTTCATCTAACTACAACGCTTGCAATTCAAAATGTACCAAGAACCCAATGGCGCATCGTACCCGGGTTGCTTGTAGACTTTCTCACCTTATACCATTTCGTTTTTACCCTTTATACACTATTGTTGTACTGAAACAAAAAGCCTTCATTACATATTTAGTGTGCACGACGAGTATAGCGCAGTAGTCAGAGGTGACCTACAATACACAAGTAGTGCTTGGTTCACTCCAGCATATAGCAAACTGGCACCAACCTAACCTGGGAAGTTAGAAGCACTCATTTTCATGGGTAGGCGACTATAAGTCACTGATACACCAAATACGCCATCAACCATATTCAATCACCTCTCACAATGTGGAAGAAGTTGAATGAATGGGACATCCCTAAGGAACTGGTCGACGTCGAACATGCTAACCCTCATCCTTTTGTCTGGTTTGTGTTGCAGCTCTTCCTTTCTTGTTTCAATCCCCCCATTATATAGGCCAATTTAGCTATTCTGAGTGAGGTGCACTTATACATCGCATAATAGGAAATATCTGTACATAGAGCTGTCATCTGTTATGTGTAGGCTTTCTAAACCCTTTGACAAACAACACACAAAGCGGAAACGACGTTAATCACGCAGTGCCCTTAATCACGCATTTTCTGTAGAACTGGAAGCACTCGTTAATCACCCCGCACAAGTCCTTATCGCTCATCGAATATTTTTCATAGCATGCTTGCAAGCGATCAACATTAGATGAGAAGCTGATGGAGAAGGAACACTTGAGTGTAGTAAACAGATATTGGTCCAACGGCAAGACAACCAGAAAATACATGAGGCTAACTTTACTACAATTTGAGGAATTGTTGTACCACAGAGTATACTCCTCTAAAACATCGTCTTTAAAAATAGTTATATTCTTCCATTCCACTCTTCTTATAAAACTTTAGCACTGTTTGACATTTTTCATTGCCGACGCTAGTTCAGCATTAACAATACGCTTCCAGATACCATCTCCTTTGATAACTCCCAACAGCTATTTCACTGCTGTTTAGCTTCGATACGACTTCAATTCCAAAAGCTTTATCGATTTAATATCGCATAGCCTTAAATCCAATTCACCAGAAGAGATCATCAAGAGATAGCAGATTTACGACGCTGTCGCAATGCTTGACCCAGCATGATTGGTCGGGATTCGAGACAATCACAGTGCATACTGTAGGGGAAGAAAATACTGGTAAAAAATTTTTGAAAACTTTAAAAATGTCAGTTAAAAATAAAATTTCAGGGACTAAAAAAACCGTAAAATACTAAAAAAATTGTGATAAGTTGTGTTAGAAATGAAATGTCAATTCCACGAATAACCTGAGCTGGAACTTTTCTACTCTAATGTATGGTGAAACAAGTCGCAAAAAATCGTGTTGTTTTCGGTGCTTTCGCCCACAGCGTTTGTGGACCACACATTTTGTCTCTGCGGGTTTGGTGTCGTGTCATATTGACGTGCTGTGCTCGAAGATGCACATAGCTATTCGCTTTTAAAATGGTCGCATACAGCGGCGATCAATCACAAGCGATTTCACCCATTGAACTGTTCGCACATGGTGTACAACTTTTTCTTACTGCCAAATGGTTTTTCATGGCAGAGTGCTATTTGAAATCTAGCGGAACCGGTGCTGGGATGCTTTAATATTTAGATGGTTCAATGGCCTGTCATCGCTGGTTATGCAGACCTCAGCATAATCTCTGTTCTTTCGGAGTTTCGCTGATTCAACCATTGTGGTTCTCTGGAGCCCAAAGGTCGGCCAGATCAAAGCCCGCCGTAGGCCGTCACCGCCACATGCGGTCGCCGCCCTTGTGGATCAGTGGGAGATTTGCAACTATGCAATCAGTTCAGCACCAGGACGGTGATAGATTCCGGCATTGGTTAATTCCAAGCTGGGCAGCTGGGTTTTCTGATGGCAATGCCGCAGTCCTTCTCAACTTCGGAGATCATGCCAGAAGGATGAATGCGCAGCTTTAGAACACAGCCTGGTACCCAAGAACGCATGGCAGATACCATAAGGAGGCAAACCTTTAGGAAAGCTGCTGAGATATTTACGAGAGATACAGAACAATGTTAAAATAAAATATTTTTTAAACATCTCGGCATCATTGCGGTTGTGTTCCCAGATGCTTCCATACAGGAGGAAAATTTCCTGTAACTTTTCCTTATGATGCGTGCAAGTAACTCTTTCCGATCTTTCATTAGCAAAAAGATACTACAGTACAAGAAAGGTACAACATTTATTCACGCGATTCTAATCATTATTCAGTGGTTTAGACGATTTCTACGAACGTATTCCTTGTTATCAATTTCAGGAAAAAGATCCGACCGAAACTGGTGTCAGAATTTTCTCAGCCCTTAACACAGAATCTCAACCACATCTCCGTTACCACCAAAGCACTCACGTATGTTTCAGGTACAGCATGTAGTGAGGCAACTGGTAAGCCAAATTCTCAAACCAAGCCATCCAATAAAATATCTATTCCTGCTGCTTGATGTCGTTTGAACTGCGGTGCGCTAGTGCAGAGTGGGCCAAACGAAACTTCATCATAATACAATAATTCTAATTTATGTTCTCCTTTTGATTTGTAGAATTTTCATGAGAGAAGCTCTGCATTGGAAACGATAGTCATCGAATTCATTTTGCAGCGAGCCTTGAGTGACAGTAAATCCTAGGGTTCTTATCAGGGCAACAAAGGTCACGTAAAAAGAAACGAGATATCACAAATTTTGTGGGCATTAATCATACCGTTATCTGCTTTATAATTCCATTCGTTAGATAAGATATCTACGAAAGCTCATGCACCTGTGTGGTTTCTAGCCGGAGGACGCACTTTTAATCCGAACCGAACGTTGATCCTTTGATGCACAACACGGAAATTCAAAGCCTATCAGAAAAGAGAGATAATTTAAACCCAGCAAATTCGATGCTCATCAGAAAGTGCCAAGCGAAACGGGGAGTTTGTTGTGAAAATCGATAAGTCCTTTAATACGATGAAAGTCGTCGTTTGATAAAAAACGAGCAGTCTCGATCCAACTCGATTGTGCGCAGTCACTCATTCTTCTAACATGCATCTGGTCAGTCACATCCTGTTGAATCCAATGGACCACCACTCATTTGAAGTAACCTCGTTCGGTGGGAGCTTTTATAGAGGATGGTTGTTCACCGATTGTTAATAGATTGCCCTCGCTGGGCGAACCCATTTCATTGGAGCTGCGTTACTACAAAGTCCCAAATCTGACGAATGAGTGGAAGTTTATTTTCATGCCGAAGCTAAATGAAAGACGGCTTTCAGAAGTCAGTTGGTCACCTAAATATGTATAACAAAAAAAAATCAAAACTGAACGCCGAATATCTTCTAGCCAAGAAAACGCGGTAAACCTTTGGAAGGATTCGTGAGCGGGTACGAAATTTCCAAGTCAGCACGGATTCTTTATGATGTCAATGTCTTCGCTCAAAGATTCGAATCAGCCGTAGACTGGCAAAGAATGCATCTCATTGCGAATAGGTAGCCGCAAGTTCTCTAC
>UYYA01000571.1:0-46303 GCA_900624975.1 Angiostrongylus costaricensis | reverse complement strand
GGACCCGGATGGTGTGGTGGTCAAGTGCGCTGCTCCCCGGTAAGGACAACAGCGCGTGTTCGTTCCCCACTACATACACCTGCGGTCCGGAGTTTTGCAAATATCTCAGCATTACATATAAAACAAAATACTCCACTAGGCGCGCATAGAATGCAGGAACACAACAGAGAAGATTTTGAAGTATCCTTACACAGGAATCGAAAACATCAGCGCGTAAAACTCTTGAAGCGTTTTGGATCAATGCCAAAAATTCAAAAATGAACAGCAAGGAGGAGTGTCTTGTCATCACGCGTGACCTGGCGCCATACCTCAGGCTGATCCAATGACCTGACATGGACACAGTTATCGCCCATGTATTACTCTGTGCGGCGGCTATCCATCAACTAACTTAAATACTTACAACAAATAGACGGTAGGTGTTTAAATGAAGCTGTTTCTTATGCGAATACAAATTTATTTGTTTATTTTCATTTACTAGGGTTGTGAAAGTGTTTGGCTGAGTAGATCACATCTCAATTTGACCTTTCTAGGCTCTGAAGAAGGCGAAACCGCCGAAACGTCAGCTATTGTATTCTAATAAATTCTATAATAACAACCTCGTGTCTGCTCATTGAAGAAAAACATCGAATTATCAATCAATGCGGAGGTTAACAGAAAGTTGGTCTTGGGAATTGAAACGAATTAAGTGACAACAAAAGAAAAAACCACCTTGGAAATCCTTACTGTTTAAAAAGTGAACCTTTATAGGTGAATCCGGGTGAGACGGTTGCACTCGTGGGGCATTCTGGATGTGGAAAGTCGACGATGATTGGGTTACTACTTCGGTACTATGAGCAGACTGCTGGCGTGGTGAATTTCAAGTTATATATCACTTGAAAATGCTTTAAGAAATGGTGTCAATTTTAAATACTTGTGGCGGAAAGATTTATGCAGTGCAATTGTCTTGGACAATAAATAGTAAGCTCTATGATAGCCTTAAAATTCGTGCTCATCTATCGTAAACTGGGTTCGCCGTACCATATTCATGTTTGCGGTCCAGTTAAGCCATTTCGAATGGCAGCTGAAGAACGTAAAGGGAAAGACCAGCAATGTACTTTCTTCTGGGCAATGAAGGCAGATCGCTTCGAGAATGTCGAACCATGAAGAAACACGGGATAGTGAAGACTAAAATGAAATTGGCAAAATGTTATTGGTGAAATAAAGACACTGTCAGTTGGAAGACGTTGGGAAACTCCACCGCATGAATTATTGCGTCCACGTTCTTGGCAGGTGAAATACCTTCGTTGTAACCCAATTAGAGAGGAATTTGCAAGGAGGGTTACATTTAAGGCGTTTGTCTCCGACAAAAGATAAACGAAAGAACATTACCAAGCGCGATATTTAGTTAAAAAAACAAACGAGTTCTTAATTCAGGTCGCTCTTGACGGTATTCCACTTCGTGACTACAATATCTCATGGCTACGAAGCACAATTGGTGTAGTCCAGCAGGAACCCGTTATATTTGCAACCACAGTATCGGAGAATATTCGGTGAGGAAGCTTCAATCCGTCAGACTTACTCAGTTGAAACCGTCTAAAAGTTCATAATCCATTGTTCTAATAAAAGTTTTCACCTCCTAAGTCGCCTTTGCGCTAAATGAGCAATAACTAGTATTATAGTTTATAAAGGAATTACATCCAATGGTTTAACGACTCAGTTTTGTGAGGTGTGGTTCTGCCTAATACAGCAGTACATTCATTCCCAGATAAAATCGCCCAAGTCAAGGAGTTCGAAAGTTTGTTTCGGATGCCCAGTGAAAAGTAAATCTATGCTGACGAAGTCCATCGTCACAAAAAAAATTAGTTGAAACGCTGCAAACTCTTTTGGCCAGCAAAGGTCGCCGACAAACGAGTGATGCTAATGATTGGAAATATCTTGGTGTGGCTCCAGAAAAGAAGGATGCCCGACCATCAACATAGCACTGTAGTGGAAACTGTGTTAGAAACCGCTCATTTCGTTATGCCATGCAAGTAATCAGGTAAGTATGAAGCTGAGTAATATATTGGCTTAAGTGAAATTTTCGGAAATCACTTTATTTACCAAAAATGTTTTGTAGGCTGTTAAGCACCAAGTACGTGGTACTTAGTTTTCATTTGTTTAGGATGGGTGACGACAGCCTAACAAATGAAGATGTCGAGGAAGCTTGCAGACTCGCTAATGCTTTAGAATTCATCAAAAAGCTCAGCGACGTTAGTCAAATGCTACTAAGATTTTAGCGCGATCGAGAACAGCGTTTCAGGGATTCAACACGGTTATCGGTGAAGGAGCTGTGCAGCTATCCGGTGGACAAAAGCAACGAATTGCCATTGCGAGGGCACTTATTAGAAAACCGAAAATACTGCTACTAGACGAAGCAACCAGTGCGTTAGACAATGAAAGTGAGAAGGCAGTACAGGCAGCACTAGACAAGGTTTTTTTTCCGTTTCCTTCCAATTTATATTACTTAGTAAAGTTGCTGAGGCCGCCTTAGAGAAATGAACAAGCTCCTATAACTCTGCATTTATTGAAGACTCATGCACAATATTTGAGGCAAAAGAGAATCGAACCACTCTATGTATTGCACACCGACTGTCCACCATTAGAAACGCTGGAAAAATTATCGTCTTTGACAAAGGACGTATAATTGAGCAAGGTATCGAGATTCTTAACATAACGAAATCCATTCAAGTGGTCCCTATATCTAGAAATGAAGTCAGAGTTCTATAAATCGTTGATAGTAATTATCGTTGAGAGCAAAAACTAAGAAAACATGTGAAGTAGTCAGACTCTTCTCGCCCAAATTCGTTCTAAAGTGCTGACACAGTAATATGAAAACGCGCCTTTAATTCTACTTGAGGAAGAAGAAATGCTCCTAGCATCGTCCTTTCAACCGCGCGTTCAAAAACACTGAGTGGTAACTCATTCTGCTTACGCAGCAACCAGCTTTCTCACGCATGCGTTAAGGCAGAAAGAATCGCGGAGTCGAAAAAGTGGGCATAGAGTCGGGTGTTCTTTGTTCTCTTCACTACATCCCCGAAGGTCTTGAAAGCTCCCTAAGCCGCTCGCTTCCTCCTGCTCACCTCTGGAGCTTAGTCGTTTAACATGTTGATTTCCGACCTAGATAGACATAAATGAAGCATTCGGAGATATTCGTTCTGTTGAGCGTGAATGGGGCGGACAAAACTAATCCGTTCCAATGAAAATCGTTTTTGTGAGATTTAGCCGAAGGCCAATCATTCCACAAGCGCTGTCAAAGTCGACTAGCATTCTTTCCGTCTGGCTAGTGCTTGGTTTATAAGAACAATGTCATCAGCAAAGCGAAGATAGTGGAATTGCCGACTATCGTTTTTCACTTCCATTCTGTCCCATTGCAGTTTGTACATATCGTTTTCGCAGTGACAGCAAATAATTTTGTCGGGCAGGTGTCGCCTTTCCAAAGCAATCTTTCGACGTCGATGTTAATATCGTTATAGAATTGTGATATGTCGATTGCGAAATTTCTATATAGTTCACGAAGAATCTTTATATACCGAATAGTGACGACCTCGGTGTCCTTGACTACTCCTATCTCAGTTAAGTTAGAAGATTTTTTTAAATCGATGAAAGTGAGATAAAGCACTCTCTTGTACTCTCGCGATAATTCAGTAAGTCTTATTATCGTGTGGATGTGTTTCATCTTAATGAGTCCTTATTGAGACCCTGCTTGTTTGCTTGTTCACATCGCTGTCCTTCTCACCTTGTTCCGTTGGTCCTCTTTAGGATGACTCCAGTTTGTTTGTTGACGACAGAGAGCACCCAGATTGGGTGATAGCCGCAGATATCGTGAGGTCACCCTTTGTGAACAATAGCACGGTCTTGTTGGTCTTCTGTTGAGTAGTGATCTTGCATTTAGGTAGGTAACGTGAGAAGAGCCGAACCAGTGTGTTTACGAGGACTGGCGGAAGGTTCTTCAGTTGTTCAGATCTTATCCTGTCCGTACCTCGTGATGCTCAACTTTTCACGGACGAAATGTCATTGTCGGATTTCGGAAGGGAAAATTGATGGGACGACCCATACTCCTTCATTTCATATGAAGGCAGGAGGACGATAGACGATCTTTGCCGGTTAGTAGCGAGGCAACGTGGCAACGTGGCGTGTCTTGTCCATGTCGAAGCTGCAGAGGCTGGGGAAAAGCCTTTTGAAATCATTCTATCGCATCGGTAAAGAATCAAACAGCAGGAGGTCCGGATAGGGTGAGATTTGAACACCTGACTATCCTTCCGCTAGTCCTCGCAAACACAAAGGCTTGGCTCTCCTGTCAGAATGCAAAGTTCCTACTCGGTAAAAGAACAAGAAAACCGTACTGTTGTCCAAGAATGGTGTCCTCCACGATGTCGACAACTATTTCCCAATCCGGTTGTGTCTGTCGTCTACAAAATTTTCACTCGAGTCATCCTAAACAGGATTGACAGAACCCTGGACCAAAGGCAGCCATGTGACCAACCAGGGTTCCGAAAAGGATTCGGCACGATGGACAACATCCACACAACAACAAAACTCAACGAAGTATCGCGAAAGTATAAAAGACCGCTCTGTCTGACTTTCATCGATTTAAAGAAGGCTTTTCATTCAGTTAAGATAGGAGCAGTTATGGGAGCCCTGGACAGCCAGAGGAATCCCTACTCAGTGCATAAACATTCTTCATAAACTGTATAAAAGTTGCAAAACCCAAGATATCACCATTTTACAACAACATTAACATCGGCGCCAAAAGAGAGGTTAGGCAAGGCGATACCGCCTAAGCAAAATTATTTGCTGCCACCATCGAAAACGTTATGCCAAAACTTATAACACCGATCATTAATCAGGTACAACGAATGCTAGCCGACTTTGACAACGTTTGTGGAATGGTTGCTCTTCGAGTGAATCTCACAAAAACGACGTTCATGAAGAACGGATTGGTTTCGTGTGCCGCACTCACGCTCAATGGAACGAATATCTCCGAATGCTCCAGTTATGCCTATCTAGGTCGGGAACAATTAATTGCTCTTCTAAAACACTATGTCGTTGTCGTTTGATTTTCGGACTTCTTTAGACTACTGAAAACGACCTTCGTTTCTTTTCTTGTCACTCAGTCACATAACACTTCCACTTTAAGAATAAAAGCAAGAGAACAAAACGAAAAAGTCTAGAGAACAAGCAAGGCTATCATCAGAAACCGTTTCAAAAACAGGAAGAAAAAGCAAATAGTAATCACCAGGCACTCATAGTGAACTGATGGAAATCAAGAACGGCATTTATCTTGGCATGGTGAACGCACAACAAATAGCCAAAGGCGAGGAAGATACCACACTTGACGGTAAGTACTCTACCTTCTCTTGTTTGAGCAGCGTCTCGTAAAGTGTTTCCAACAACTTCAATTCTACCCGGTCGCCGTTTCAGACGTGGACCCACTGCATTTGCAACGCGGTTTTACACGTCCAGCTTCAGTTGTTGACATACAGACCCATTCGGAATTGAAGAGAGAATCGACACGAATACGTCAAAGCATGATTAGCACATCCACGCAAGAGACGGCGTGGGAGCTTGAAAGGTTTGCAAACTTCACTGAATTGCTCCAAATCCGGCGAAATCAAGTTGGTACAAATATTTTCGTAAGGGCAAAATTGAAATGAGTTTCTTAAATGGTTACCTACGTTGCTTAGTAACGAAAACACGCAGCATATCATCGATTTTAAATTTAAAAGACAAAGGGGAGTAAAACACGATGGACAACATCCACACAACCGTAAGACATTTGTTTCGTCTATTGAGTGCTACTCGACTAGTGGAGGAAATCCAAAGCCACAGAAACCGAGTTTGGAGAATTCTTTTAAGACGCTCTACTACATTCATATCCTGTTCATTGATCCACTTTAGAAGCGGTGGTAGGGAAAAGATGCGGAACCAGCTTGTTGACAGTAGTTGCAAGGACATATTTAATCTAGAAACTTTGGCTAGAACTAGACCATCATGCAGAACATTCTTCTTTCAAAGGTTGTCCCAGAATTTAGTTCAGTTCAACATTTTGCAGTATTAATTCAATTGCAAGCGACGTATGTTAGTTTGAGAGGAAATGGTTCAGCAATAGAGTTTTCGTAAATGTCAAATAATAATATCCTGTTTTATCGATCCGTGCCTTCAACTTCCCACTATCTGCTGGTCATAATGGACATTAGCATTAATATCCCTTACATTATACGAACTATGCTAAATCGAGCATACGTGACTAACCGCAAACAGTAAAAAGAGCTTGTCACGTTTCTAAGCTCTGATCGCATAGATAAAGAGGTACATCTAACGGGCACGCCAGTCACAACCTTGAAGTCTTAATGAGGTAAAGGAAAAATGGTTGTATTAGGGGAGAGCTTCAAATTTCTACGAAGGTTTTATTGTAGATCTATTTTTGTCTTTTAAGCGCACGTGAAGAAATGATGGATGAAGGAGGCATGGAAGCATCTTCGCTTGATATCCTAACCTACGCTAGACCAGTAAGTGGTTTTTGAAATTGGAACATTCCCGGAGAGTAGCCGACACTCTTATGATCTACTCTTTTCAGGAACTCCCAATGGCTTTCGTTGCAATGATTTTCACCGTACTTCGTGGACTGACTTGGCCAATTTTCTCCATCATCTACGGAAAACTGTTTTTGGTAAAACATTTTTGGAAAAACGAAAACACTTTCATTTCTCAGTCAGGTCAAAACGCTATCAATGAAACCGGATGGTAATCACGAAATAACCTAAGCTATTTGCAAAACTCCGACCACAGGCCAGGTTCGAACCGCGATTACACTTTCCCGTCGCACACGTGCTTCCTTCCACTGCACCACCGACGTCCTTGATTTGCTTTTCTGTCAGTCAGCTCTTTATCCTATAGGTGCTATCATCAATCAACTATCAACGGAAATGGTCTGAGGAACACAAATTTGCGGTGGTTATCACTCGACATCCCGGGTAGGGTAGTCACGGTTTCGAAGGTGCCCACGGGTCCGAGTTGCAAATACGTTAACATAGTTTTGGTTGAATTTTACACAATGGCATGATGTGAAAAAATAAAAAGAAAGCTCTCGGCGTTGATCAATCCTTGAGGGAAGCGCCATGCATCCAACTTCATTAAGTATCGTTTGGATATAACTGAATGTATATCTGGCCTTTACAGTGACTCGCGGTGGTCTAACGATGTATAGAGCCAGTGCTGCTATCCTCCTAGAGAAGTCTGGTACCAATTTGCCAACCCCGGTGGGATGGAAGGCATGGTGGGCCATGGGCGTGGGGAGCGATTCCACATGTGTATTGCAGGGCTCCTCCGACCACTGCGCCACACGCGCAGTTAAAAATCCGCCTGTGAAAAAGTAGTAGGCAGCAAATAGAAAGTGAGAACCGTAATCACGAAATAATTATTCGGCACAGAATGCTTTAGTAGCTGAATGTGAAGACAAGTATAGGTTGTTGAAATATTTTGATCTGTTACAAAAAATCACAAACCGCTTGAAAATTTGGTTAGAAATTTTTTTTGTTTCACATGACTTGTTATGACGCCTACTCTGCACATCCCAATACTTGTTGCATTCGTTTCTTTTTCCTTGCATTCATCGTACTCAGTGATCTCCCAGCATTTCGGGTGTTGTTTCTGCTACTCCTTGAGGACTTCGTCATCTTTATGAGTGCCGTAGAATGTTGGTCGAGTCGATTCTCCTTGTAATCTTAGAAATAGCCAAGCCAAAGCGTTCCCACCTGGACAGGAGGAGAATGTTGGGAGGTGTCGAGCCAGCGCTTTTGCTTACTGCTCGATGGCATCACTACCCACTACGCCAAACCACTCCGCAAGCTTAATAATTTAGTATCATCGATGGCAACTGCAACAAGGTGACATTTCATTAATAAAGCAACATATTACAATTGTGTTGTTGCCTACTATTTGCAAATAAGGCCCCGAAGACCAATTCGCTGTTCCCAAAAGTAGATAAAAATCCTAGAATTTCTCATTCTAGCTGTTGTCGAATCCGGATCCAACGATGCTGGCAAGAGGTAACGTCACAAATTCTGTCTTCTTCATGCTACTGGCGATAGGGTCCGGCATAACAACATTTTGCTCGGGTTCACTGTTTGGTATTACCGGAGAAAAAATGGCGATGCGTCTGCGAATGGATGTGTTTAAGGTAAAGCGCCAATTCTTCAATTTTTTAAGCGAAGAGAAATTTGCCGTTAATAGTAGACTCAAAGGCATAAAAAAGTACATATCTTATGTATATATTTATGTATATATAAAGTAATTGAAGGCCTTCTATAAAATGGTTCTTCCGGATGAGACTCGTCCCTTCGTGCGATATACCACTCCATTATGTATGACTTGATAGTTGAATACTTGGATGGCCCGTCCTCACTGGTTGTGCGGGCCCCAGCATAATCTCCATTCTTCGGAGTTTTGCTGGGTTAGCCGCTGTGGTTCCTTGGAGTCCCGAGGTTAGTCTGGCCAAAGTCTGCTCCAAATCTTCACCACCACTGGTAGTCTCCGCCCCTTGTGGATCAGAGAAGGATTTGCCACCGTGCGACTAGTTTGATACCAGGACAGTGATTGATCACTGGTCTTGGTTCACTCTTAACTGACCTTCCTAATGGAAACGTCGGTCCTTCTTGGCCTGGGCGACCCTGGTGGAGAGATGAATATTCTCACTGTACATCGCTGCCCGACACCTAGGAGCACCTCCTAGCTATTGTGAGGCAGTAAATCATTGGAAGACTGGCACATAACATATTAATGTTTCTAGAAATCGACTTTCATTTCAAGAACAAGTGTTATGTTTTCGAGCTGCAATTGTCCTCATAATGTGAAGTACTAACTCTATATCG
This sequence comes from Angiostrongylus costaricensis, assembly GCA_900624975.1. Lineage (NCBI taxonomy): Eukaryota > Metazoa > Nematoda > Chromadorea > Rhabditida > Metastrongylidae > Angiostrongylus > Angiostrongylus costaricensis. The sequence continues at coordinate 37,415 of UYYA01000571.1, read as the reverse complement.
TTTCAATAAATTTCACTCAACAGCGTTTCAATGAATGTCTATGTGTGTAGTATTCTAGAGTAGTATTACGGGATTTAAATCCATTCTAATCTATCTGGTACTCATCTCCCTCTAGTTTCCTTAACAAGTCTTGGTTTCCATTCGTGTTTTCATTCGGTGAGTGTTCTTCACAGAATATCATGCGACAAGATGCCTCGTACTTTGACGATTCGAAGCACAACACCGGCAATCTGACGGCACGCCTCGCGACGGACGCGCCTAATGTGCAAGCGGTAGGTGTGGGCAGACAGACAACATGTTAACTAAGCCAACACTGTCGTTCTCTTTTTTACAGCAATCGTGAGGATGTTATTCAACACACGTTTAATTCCTCACAAATATAACACATACAACACAACTGTAGCTGACGTTTCGGCTGTATCGCCTTCCTCAGAGCCTGGAAGGGTACACTAATATGTAATCTACTAGGCTAAACGCTTCAACAACGCAAACAGAAAGATGAAAATCTGAACAATAATTACACGATCACCGGGTTCTCGAAAAACCCACCGTTTTTATCTGTTTTCCACCAAGGAAGAACAACCGCTTAGAGTCACATATGGTTGACTACTGCACCACTTCACATCAAAAATCAGTTCTGAGTTAGGGGTAGACCACGCGTTATCTCAGGGCATTCTTTTCTGCTATTCGTTCTCGGATTGTTGGAATTTATCCAAAAAACCTCCAGAAATTTTGCACGTTGGTGCTTTAGTCTGTTTTGCGATGATAGCGACTTTTACATCAAAATCTTCTCCGCTATGTTTTTCTATCCTCTGTGTGTCTTGCTTTGATTTTCGTTTGCCATCTAGGTGTTCTTTTTATGCGGATACATAAAATTTATAATAATAACATATATAATTAATAGAAAGTCGATCATGGGAACTGTTAAAAGAAGTCCCAGGAAGACATTTTCGATTTGTGAAAGTAGCGCTGTCACTAAGACAAAAGATCGTCTTAGGCAGACGATCCACTTTCTCCGCCGCTGCATTCAACATCGAGTCGTTCGGAAGTTCATAAAACAGAAACGGCCTCACGAGATATGCCATAAATAAGAGGACAGCCAACAAGTACGAGGAATCGAAATGGAGCTACTTCGGGCCGCACTACGAAGCAAACGGAACGATATGTTCGCAAGGAGGATAAAATGTTTGACGAAGAAACGTTTTTGTGCTTTGTATTTGGAGGACCAACTTTGGAGGAGAATAGTTGATGGGTCAATACTGATATGCAGTTCTTTTAGGTCTAATGCTGAAATGACCTTAAAGCGAAAGTTTAATAATCTGTTGACTAATTCGCTTGTCTCGGCTTCAAGAAATCACAGACAAAAGAACTTTGCTAGGAGTCAAAGCACTGTTGATAAAGCACGAAAGAAATCTAGGGTTACCGTGATATGGGGCATATCAATACCTGAGAGTGCGCGTTCGTTATTAGAATTGGGCCCAAGTTTTGCACCATCACAACCGATTTTTAAAACGACCCTGCGTAGGATAGCATGCAACCTTTACGAGCTTCAAGATCGACTTCGCTATCAGGCCAAACAAGGAACATCAAATAGAGGTGGAAGCCAAGAGGCGGCGACATTACCACCATCTCCTTTCCCTAGAACGTTTTTTAGACAGCAGTACCCAACGACGGAATTGACAAAAAATTCCGCATGTTTTCGGACGGCGTTCTCAACACTCTTAATCACTATCGCGATAGAAGACTTATCCCTAACCTTACAGCCGCGCAAAAGTGTGGAATGCGAGAAATTAGAGATTTGTTAAATTCAAAGACCATTAGGCTATCAGTTAGTAATAAAGGCGAGAGCTCGTAGTTATTCCCTGCCAGCTAGATGTTAAGATAACTGAGGAACATCTTAGTTATGCTACCCTTTATCGCCCATCATCTGAAAGGGAACACAAAAGTCAATAGCAAAAACTAAGCAATCAGTGGGTCAAAGTGGCAAAGGCGGCAGGCTTAAAATCGTCGGTTATTTCGCACTTTAAAGTCAGTAGACCAACAAGCACCGTCTTATACCTACTTATTAAAACACATAAGTTGGTATCACCTGATGATCTTGCGTCAACTAATCCATCATCATTTAAGACTAGACCAATCATCAGCTGTTTAGATGGGCCAACGGATAGAATAACATGGTTTCTAAGCCTAATATTAACCCAGTTGCTTAAACATTTGCCAGATCACCTCACGAACACCCAAATGTTCCTAGAACGCCTACGTAACGCGTCTCCTAATAACACGTGCGTCATGGAGCCTTTCGACGTTACCGCCCTGTACACCAACGTATCAAATGACTCCGCAATGCAAACCATCTTCCAACTTCTTGTTGAGCATGAAGGAAGAATAAATATGCATGGCTTGTCCATCCAGCAGCTTATGGCTCTCTTAAAGGAGTGCCTAAACTGCTCGATTTTCAGATGGTCTGGGAAATATTTCGCGCAAATAAACGGGTTGGCAATGGGACAGCGATTGGCACCAAGCCTTGCCATTGCGTTTATGTCTAAGATAGAAGCCCCCGTTCTCGATCTCCGGCCACTACTCTACTGCAGATATGTAGATGATTGTTTTGTCGTCTTCTCTACGCAGGAGGAGATGGACAAATGCCTTGAATTATTGAACGAGCAGTCCGAGTACATAAAGTTCACCCGGGAGAAACCGAGAAAAAACTGGCTTCCGTTTTTGGACGTTTAAATAAACCTATCAAGTAGCTGTTACCTGACAAAGTGGTATCGAAAGCCAAGTAACAAGAACATCCTTGTTCATTTCCTTTCTTCCCACCCTTCACACACAAAGAGGGTGCTTGTGAGAAACATGTTTCGAACAGCCACCTCTGTGTGCACAAGTAGAGAACTGAAGGAAGAATCGCACAACTTGACTCAGGAAATAGACGTCTCCAATGGCTAAGAAATAGTAACCCTACGAGAAAAATTTGCAAGGAGAGCGACGCACCAAAACGAAGGGTTTGGCTGAAACAAAATTCCGTTTGTCTTGCCCTTCATTAGCGATGAAATAAGGTAGCTATAAAACGTTGCTTAAGAAGAACCTGTCTAGAGAAATCGGTAGCGATAGTTGAAATACCAACGAATACTCTTCGTCGCCAGTCAGTTCGTAACCGCCTATACGACCGTCTATGTGAAACACAGAATTGCGTAATTTGCCCTTATGGCAGGGACAGTGACTGCATGAGTTCAGGTACGATGTATCTGATCTCTTGTAATAATTGCGGAGGTGAATATATTGGCGAAACGGGAAGACTTTTATGTATCGGCATAAAAGAACACCTAGATGCAAACGAAAATCAAAACAAGGCACATCAATAGGCATGCATAGGATACAAAACATAGCGGAGAAGATTTTGATTTAAAAGTCACTAAGTCATTTGATGTTAAAGTCGTTATCATCGCACGGGAAAATGAAACACCAACGCGCAAATTTCTCGAGGCTTTTTGGATAAATTCCAAAAATCCGAGAATGAAGAACAAGGAACAATGCCCTGAGATAACGCGTGATCTAGTTCCGTATCTCAGAACTGATTTTGATGTGGGGTGGTGCAGTAGTCAACCATATGCGACTCTAAGCGGCTGTTCTTTCTCGGTGGAAGGCAGATGAAAAGCGATGGGTTCTTCGAGAAGCCGGTGATCGTGTAGTTATTCAGATTTTCATCTTTCTGCTTGTGTTGTTGGAACGATGGACCTAGTAAATTACATATTAGTGTACCCTTCCAGGCTCTGAGGAAGGCGATAGAGCCGAAGCATCAGCTGCCGTTGTGTTGTATGTGTTGTATTTGTCCAGTGTCGAGGTTAATAGAAAATCGATCTTGGGGACTGCTAATCCAAAACTAATGCCATAGGAAAATTAAGATATCATAAGAATAGTACAAGCAGTTCATGTGATTGGATTCGGTGACCCGAGTCTTTTACTTTCGAGAAAAAGAAGTCTGACAAACATATCGCTAGCAGTATAAGCTCCACGTTCAACAATGAATAGCCCTCCCGATTACGGAACAGAATGTCTATACATCGTGATTAGTGATGGAATAGCAAACTGCTCAACTGTTGTTGTTTACTTGTCGTAAATGTGCACAGGCAATTGACCAACGTCTTGCCGAGGTGATGCAGGGGATCTCCGCTCTGGCCACCGGCATTATTGTCGCGTTCTGCTACGGATGGAACATGGCAATGTGCGGTCTGGTCACCGCTCTGATACTCGGTAAGACCATTCAACATAGACTTCTTCACATTCTTAAAATCACTCGAAAACTATCAGAGTTTATTGTAAATGGTTACAATAATCTGGTGGTCATTTTTGATTTGACGGTGGGTCTGGCATGGACGCTGTTCACCATATCCATGATAAACTTCATTTGTAACTTGTCTCACCCCAGAGTGGTGTGTAAGTTACTTCTAAAACTCGTTTTTAACTTCTAGAGGTTATTGACATGATTCCTATCGCACCTACATGCCATTTATCTCTTACCACCCTCCTCCTGAGAAAGATATTTTAGTTATTGCTCAATCTTCTGTAGCTCAGTACCTCAAATTCAGAGGACAAAAGGATGTCGACTCAGCAATGGAAGCTAGCAGGGTCAGTCACTTCAAATAGGGGCAAATTTTTATAAGAAATAGATGATATGAATAAAATTAGGTGATCTAGGAACATATGAGCTTTTTATCTGCCACGTTCTTCAAACAATTTTGTTTCAGGCTTTCACTCTCAGAAGTTCAGAGTCCGATAACTGTTTAGAGATTTACATTATTTTACATTCTATGTGGAATGAATTAATTCACTTGAAGATAGTCACCGAGTCAATTTCCAACATTCGCGCAATCCAAGCGCTCTGCAAGGAAAGCTACATGTTCCAAGCATATTGTGCTGCAGCGCGTGAACCTCATAGAAGAGCTATGATACGAGGTGAGCAGAAATATTGCCGAAGCCACCACCATTCCTACAGCAACGATTCACACCTCATGGTTAACTCTTAAAATATTGAAACCTTCCTTTCTCTTAAGCTTATTCTCAGTATTCAAAAACCGAAACATAATAGAGAGGCGAAGATTTGTTTTTTTATACATGTATACCTGAATTGCCCATTTGTACGAGATGTGACACCACAACAACAGTCCGTAGTGATTTCCCAGCGATTACCGTCAATGTTAATGTGCTGATCCAACTATGGTAACGTCTGAAAGAAATACTAAGTGATTTATGGATTACTTACATCTAAGAACACATCGAGCAGACGTGAGATATAATACAATCACGTCCGCTCATTATAAAGGTGTCCGCACTAAAAAGGACACCTCCATAAGTTAGTCTTTTTTGGTCTATCTGTGCCCAAATTTCTGAGACCATTTTTTATCGTTCCACCTACCTGTTTATGAACAACAATATGGAATGTGGAGAACAAAGGATGAAGCTCTCTGCGTTTATCAGTTCCAGTGGAATGTGCTATGTATTCGACTTCAATAAGCATTGCTAAAGGCGATTGAATGGACCTATACAGACACTCGTGGTGGTCTATCGATGTATCGAGCCAGACAAATCTGGTACCAATTTGCTGACCGTCAAGGGATGGAAGGCTCGGTGAGCCTTAGGCTCCGAGACTAATCCCCATATGTATTGCAGGGGGCCTCCCAACACTGCGCTACACGATCATGTAGTGTACAGCAGGAAAAGTAAATCTGGCAGTGGTTGCGATGATCCCTTCGATCACGTGTTATGGAAAGCATGACCGTGCACAAAGTTCATCAGTGGTCTAGAGTTGCTGTTTCTTAATTTTGAAGGTTCCATGGCATACGAGGTGTGCCTGTAGAGATTAGCTTATAGTCCGAACCAAGTCAGTCATGTTACTTCACAAATCTGGAACTGTTGCCTTCTTCATGCTTTGGGTTCCGACTAGGACTTAAAAGGCAGGGATTGGGGATCCTTTTCTTTAGCCGCAGGTTGAAGTTTGTGCAGCAAAAAAAGACTGGAGTAGAATTTTTCTGTAATCAATTTCGTACAATGATGGGCGAAAATGAGAACCTCATTAGAATATCTTAAATCTAGTAGCACAACGTTACATGAAGGAAGGCACAAAAAACAATCTCTCAGAACTGATTCTCCATCAAGCTGTTTCCAGTAGTTTTCCGTCCATTAAAGGCTTCTACAGAAGTATTCTGAATGCAACCTTTATTATGGGATGTGTGAAATTTGCAACGGTTGGTCTTAGAACATTCAATACTTTCTTAACAACTGAAGCTTATTTCTCTCATGTTCCCATTCTAAGTCCTCCGACGAACAGCTCATACTCCACAATCAATTTTTACTTAATATGCTAATCATACTCTCAACGCCTTACTACCTCATCGTGGATGCAAGGTGTTCCTGGGTGTCAGGTTGCGATGTAAAGCAGCGGTATGTAATATGGGGTATTCATCCCCCAGCAGGGTCTCTCAGGCCGAGAAGAAGTTCGGCGTTTGCATCAGGAAACTCACCTAAGAGTAAACCAATGCCAGGATCCACCACCATGCTAGTATCAAACTAATCACATGATAGCAAATCTCTCTGTGATCCACAAGAGCCGCCACTGCCGATGGTGGTGACGATCTGGGGCATACTTTAGGCTGGCTGACCTCGGGACTCCAGGGAACTGCAATGGCTAAACTAGCAAAACTTGGAAAAAATAAAAATTTTGCTGGAGAGCGCAGAACCAGTGAAGGCGAGCTATCCAAATATTCAAGTATGCTAATCATACATCGAAATAACTCTTCGCAAAACAGGTCCCAAGGGAGAAGAGACGATCATGGGTGAGCTCAATGAAGCAGGAAAAAAGATTGGATTACACATAAATAGGATGAAAAACCAATTCGTGAAAAACCCATGGCGCGAAGGCGAACAAATTGGGTGGTTCTCTGACTAGGGGAACAGCAAGAAGGAGGAACTAGCCAGAAGAAGGAGGTCGGCATGGGTTGACTTCGGGCCTCTCGAGGGAGCCACCGACCAACTAACGAATTCAAAATTCCACAATTTCAAATCAACAGTCCTCCTAGAGCTTTTATGCGCTAATTTTGTATCTTCTCAACTCATTCTACTCAAAAGTTTCACCTTCTGAAGAACACATATGACGTGACCGTGTACGTCGAATTGTGAGGATACCTCCTAGTTTTCACAACACAATACTAGACTCGTATGAAATGCTGAGATATTTGCAAAACTCCGGACCACAGGTGTATGCAGTGGGAAACGAACACGCGCTGTTGTGCTTACCGGGGAGCAGCGCACTTCACCACACCATCCGGGTCCTTCGTTTGGCCTGTCTCTCAGCTAGTTCTATCGATCTTTTTGCCATCAGCAATCACCCGTCAACGGGATTGATCTGGGGAGCCCAAGAGACAGGCAAAACGAAGGACCCGGATGGTGTGGTGGTGAAGTGCGCTGCTCCCCGGTAAGGACAACAGCGCGTGTTCGTTCCCCACTGCATACACCTGTGGTCCGGAATTTTGCAAATACCTCAGCATTTCATACGAGTTATATTTCGCAACATACCCTGCCATTAAGAAGAAAAAGGCAGTAAATAAAAGGGCTAAGACAATACTAGACTAGCCTATAATTGACATTTTCAAAAGCTTTTCGATAATTGATTAATTGGAAAAAGTGTTTATGAACTCACCATTTCCTCTGTAAAAGTTTCTAAACTACCTATAAGTCCATCTTAAATTTGCCATCTTTACAAGAAATATTTCATGGCTTTGGCAATCGCTATCGTTGGCGTTAGCAAACAGTTTCGTCATGCTCAACTTTGCGGTCGCCTACGCATTTGGTCTTTGGCTTGTGAAAAATGGATGGAGCACACCGTTCACGGTCTTTCAGTTGGGTTAACTAGCGTACATTTTAAGAAACAAATCACATAAAATACGTCTGGACTCTGAGAAAGGAGAAGTCGCCGAAACGTCAGCCACCAAAGAACAGCAACAATAAGAAAGAAATTACTAGATTTTAAAAGAGATATGAATTACTATTAGGGCGGTATCTATATAGTAGTATAGTCCTAATCCATTATCATAATGGTCAATTGGATTTTGTAATGCTTAAGACCTAAATTCGATTGAGGTAGCTACGTCGGTGCTTTATTCTTGAGTAGACACGAGGTTGTCAATAAGGTTTTCAATAATGGCTGACGTATCGGCGGTTTGGTCTTCTTCACAGTTTAGAATAATCAGATTTACAAACAATTTACTCACTTATGTCATTCTTATCTAGGGGGGAGGGGAAGGGGCAAGCACTGGCTGAATTTGACACTTCAGGCTTGTCGGTTTATGAATAAAGCTAATGAGGAAGATGGGAGACATATGAGACAAGTGGCTCATCTAAGCTCGTTCATACCAACAAATACAATACAATGATCTTTGAATGTTGCAATCTGCCAATCTGATGACCTTATGAGAATCCCATTCTACGCATAAGCAAGAAACAACACGAATTTCTGGCTTACTTCAACGATCAAGGACCACAGACGCTACCATCAGAGATTTCTGCGAACAGATAGTGTCCGAACATGTAACTCTTTCAAACGAAGATCATAGAAGAGAAATATGATGTTGTCAAAGTGCCACTAGCTATATACACTATCAAGAAGATCGAGGTAAATGAAGAATGAGACTTTGCTGGCCTGCTCATGTCAATGAAGAATAATCAGTGAAATGACGGTAGAAAAGAGGACAGCGTGCATCATTTGCCCTTGCAAATTGCCCTTGATTATCTGATACGTTGTTTGAACGTTTTCTAGTTCTAAAGAACTAAGGTTTCGATGACGACACCATTTACAGAGCAGAGAGGGAAGTGTTATTATGTACCCTAAACAGCTTCATAACCTCAATGAAAACTCAAAGCTTAGAATGAAAAAGCTTTCCAATACAGTGGAAGTTTTTGAAAGTTAGTCTGCACTTCTAAACAGGACAAAATCAAAGGATAAAAAGGATGAAGCTTTCGACGTTTATCAATCCCTGCGCCATGTATTCGACTTCATCAAGCATCGTTAGAGGTGACTGAATGCATATCTGGCCTATACAGTGGTTCCCGGTGGCCTACTGATATGTCGAGTCAGCGCTGCTATCCCTCTGTACAATTCTGGTACCAATTTCCGATCCTGTAGTTATGGAAGGCTTGGTGAACCTGAAGCGCACGATAGAACCAAAGTGTATTGCAAGACACCTCTGACCGCTGCGTTATAAGCGCATCCTATCATCTTATCAAAGATAATATGTAAGAACACAGAAACTATTCGATTAGTAGTAAGGTTAATTGAAAGTCTTTCTATGGAATTTTGGACACTATTTCGACCGACAAGTTTTCAGATATCGATAAATGAATAGTGGCTCTGCCAGTTTGAACATTTTATTTTTCTAATGTTATTTTCCCTTTTAGCTAGACGAAACTGTTTCTGTTCAAACAAAGAAATATCCGAACTAAACTGATCCGTGGATTTCGCTCAATGGCTGATTACCGGGTTGCTATTTCGCTGCCTCAGCCGAGAAATTCAAAGTTAGCTGCAGACCAAAAGCAAACTTGTACCCGCCCTCAGAAGAAAGTGGCTAAAGAGGATAGATCACCTGTTTCTACTGCATGGATTTGGGACATCATACCTTGTCCCGGGATCATAAGGATCATACCTTACGTAGGCATGCTCATGCATGCTTGTATGGGTGCTTTCTCGTCGATGCAGATTGTATTCCACGAGTCAATTCAACCAAAAAGTTTGCAAACAAAAGACTGGGAAGTACATGAGAGGTGGATGGGTGAGCTTCTAGTCAGTAAGCTTCACGCTTACTATGGGAAGGATGGACAAATTTGGGCGTGAGTGAGTATTCCCATCCTCTATGATAAGAGCTCGAGAGGCTGGTCGTAGGTATTGTTAGCCATTCTCAGTGAAATCTTATTGCATTGATCCAAAAAAACACTTGATACGGCAATGTTGAGTAGGAAAAGTATAGAGGTGCCGCTCAAATTTCAGGTCATTTTAGGCTATCTAAATCTAGATGGACCATAGTGAAGATCCAAACTTACAAGGCACCCATGCTACACGGGAATCCTTCATATAAAGTATCATGTTGCACGCTTATGAGATTCAGGGCTATGTCTTAGACAGCCTATTGCTGGTCGTGCAACAGACCTTGAGCGATCAATGAAGATGGAAAACAACATGAAGAAGGAACTAGATAAAAGAAGAAGAGCAGCTTGGACCGCATTCGGGTCTCTCAGAGAAACCACGGACCAACTGAAGTACCCGAAAACCCGCGCTCATCTTTTCGATTCAACGGTCCTCCCAACGATCTGTTATGCTGCAGAGAAGTGGGTTGATACTTCAACCACGCCAAAAATACTTCGCACTACTCACAGAGCGCTTGAGCGGCGATGTTTTCTGAAATATAACAGGCACTCCCACTACCTAGTAGGTATGCGAAGATCTGACCTTAGAAATCTGTCACATCTTGGAGATCCAGGAGAATCTACATCGACAGCGAAAGATAGATGGGCCGGTCACATAATGAGAAGAACAGAGGACAGATGGACGAAAAGAACAGCAGAGTGGACTCTAAGAGAATGCAAGTGTATCCTAGGAAGACCACCTACACCATGGGCGGACGTTAATGTAAACAAACTTAATCAGCTGTACCAGCATCTGCAGCTATTTTGCAAATCACGGTATGAGACTCGCAAGCGCTACCATGCTCGAACAAGACCACCACCATGGACTACGATTGCGAGAGAGAGGAACGAATGGTATATGTGCTGGGGTCCTCACAGGCGTGAAGACGGACAGTCCAAGTATCCGTCTTGGAGTGAGACAAGACGATCACCTGTATCACCCGCCGTCCTGTTGATCGTCGAATTAGTCGAGCAAGCGCCAGTAAACCTTCCACTTCTTCCTATGGCGTGCAGAAGTAACCCTATGGGCTCTGTTCGCTTTAGGGTCTCGTTGAGCATCAAACCTTTCTTCTAGTGTTTTGTTGAAGAAATCCTCCCACAGAAAGGTTATTCTTCTCGCTCTACGTTTCACAACCCAACGGTCCAGTCGCCAATCGCTCTTGTCGTTCACCTGCATTATGTATCCTGCCCACCTTACTCTCTACAATTTAACATGTAGAACAGCGTCTTCGGATTTTCATCGTTGTGGTAGGTCGGAGCTGCGGATCCCATAGAGAATACCCTCCATATATATATATACATGTACCCTTCATATATATATATATATACATATATATATATTTCCTCTATCCATGTATGCACTTGCCTCGCAAAGGTAAAGTCCGCCTATTATAGCACGGATATAAGCAGCTCGGGCAGTTAACTGGAGGGCTCTTACAGTCTACATGTTAGCCTTGGAGCGTGCCTCTTCGATGCTGTTGATGGTTCTCCAAGCTGCTCGCCTCCTCCTGCCCAAGTCAGAAGCGGAGTCGTTCATCATGCTGATTTCCCGATCTAGGTAGACATAACTGGAACATTCGGAGATATTCGTTCCGTTGAGCGTGAACGGGGCATAAGATACCAATCCATTCTCCATGAACATCGTTTTTGCGAAATTTAGTCGAAGACCGATCCTTCCACAGGCTTTATCAAAGTCGGCAAACATTCGCTCCGCTTGGCCGACGTTTGGTGTTATAAGGACGATGACGTTAGCAAAGTGAAGGCGGTGTAATTACCGGCCATCGATTTTCACTCCCATGTTGTCTCAGTTCTTATGTTCGCATGATGTTGTCGAGGGTGGCGGTAAATAATTTTGGCGAGATAGTATCGCCTTCCCTAACCACTCTTCTGATGTCGATGTTAATATCGTTGTAGAACGGGGATATCTTGGTTGTGAATTCTTTGTATAGCTCACAAGGAATCTTTATATACTGAGTAGTCTAGTAGTACTCCCTGACTATCAAGGGCTTCCATGGCTGCTTCTATCTCAATTGAGTCAAACGCCTTCTTTAAATCGATGAAAGTGGGACAAAGCGGTCTTTTGTACTCTCACGATACTTCGATGAGTCTTGTTAGCGCGTGGATATGGTCCTTGGTAGTGGATCCTTTTTGAAACCCTGCTTGCTCACATGGCTGCTCTTCGTCCAGTGTTCTGTTAATCCTGTTTAGGACGACTCGAGTGAAAAATTTGTAGATGACAGACAACAAGCAGATTGGGCGATAGTTGCCCATATAGTGGAGGTCACCCTTCTTGAACATTAACACAGTCCTTGGTCTTCCATTGAGCAGGGACCCTGCATTCAGGCAGTTAACGTGTGAAGAGCCGAGCCAGTGCGTTTCAGATCTTATCCAGTCCGGACCTGGTACTGTTCGATTTCTCACCGACGAAATGACATGTCTGATTTTGGAAGGGAGAACCGGTGGTACAACAGAACCATCCTCCTTTCTTTCACATGACCGAAAGCGGGCGTGGCTATCGAAGAGATCTGACTAGTATTCGTGAATGATTTTCTCTATTGCCTTTCTAGGCGCTGTAACTGTTGCATCTTGGCGTTGTAGTGCAATCATCTTGGTCTTGTAATTGGAGAGCTTCGGTGACCTTTGCGAATGCTTTTCCAAGCCTCTGCATCTACGACCATTACTGCTGCTCTTCACTCTTTAAGACCTTGTTTTATCGCCTGTCTGCATTGTTTTGCAAGTTCGGACGTTAGTTCAGGGTTGTCTGCAGTTTGTGCGATTCCAAGATGGCGCATCAGCTCGAATGTTTCTGGAGACAGACGTCTCCTAGTGACTTTCGAACTCTCAGCTTTTATAGCGCTAACGTGAAGATGTTGAATGAGCCGATCGCATTCCCCGTCGATGTTATCGACAACGGTATTCCCAACAGCCGACTAATGAATTGAATAAGTCCCAGTTTGCGGTGGTTCTGGAACTGCAGTTTTCGAATTTAGCGGCTTTTTCTCCTTTCCGCGAGAAATAGAATCTTGCACGAAGGGGGCAATGGTTTGGTCCCATGTAGAATTTTGGGACAACAGCGACATCAGTTAGGCAAGACCATTTATTTAGTATGATGTGGTCTATTTCGTTGTGGTACTCTTCATTGGGAGACTCCCACATCCGGCGTTGAGGGTGGGGCTTCTGGAGTTGCGAGTTACCACAGATGGTCTTGGTTGCCATGAAAAACTCAAATAACCGCTTACCCGGTTTGTTCCATTCTAATCCATGAGTTCCAATGTGACGTTCTTCAAACGTTTATCTTGGTCCAATCTTGGCGCTGAAATCTCCAGTGATGACCTTGAGGAATTTATGGTCTTTTCTGTAGAACTTGTCCATATAGAACTGTAGAACCAAGTCCATATAGAACGCTGCGACTTCTTCCACGTCATAGTTTGATTTCTGCGCGTAAACGATGGAGATTGTCAAAGCCGGTATTGATCCACATCTTTTTAATCGTAAACGTCCGATTCGGGTTGTAAGTTATTCGAATGAATCGATGTTCACTGATAAACTCGTGTTGACGAGAACGCCGACGCAGGTTCCAAGGAACAGGTCTTATCCGGTGTCATAGGCGGCGTTGAAAGGGTGGCATCTTCTCGTCTCGACCAGGCCGATCACGTCGTACTTTATCCTTCTTGCTTGCATGAGCAAGTCTTCTATCGAGGACTCGAATGCAAGTGTGTCTGCATTGTAGGTATAGATCGTCACCTTAGTCATTTGCGGTTTAAGCAGCCTAGAATGGCCCTAAGATTTTAGCAGCCTCGCCGTAGTCTCACTAACCAACTCTGCAGTATCGGAGGTTCCTCCGAGACTAGAAAAATGAGGCTCATTTATTTTACTTCATTTAGCCTTTAATATGCACGTATAGCTTACTGAACGTCGGGGCTGGGTAAACTCGTACGTCGCTTCCTAGTCTCTCCCGTAGCCGACTTTTAACCGCCTCCCAATCACTTGATTGTAGGCCTTCGGTCTAATGAGTCATAGAATACAAACCATGTAAGTGAGAACAGCCACGTACGTATTCGTTACGTGTCTTTGCAGACAAGGAAGGTGCGTGCAAAATCAGAGCAGCAGAAACAAGGAGCCCATCCCTGGATGAGTTTCAGAGAAACATAAGGTCGCTGCAGGACCTCGATTAGCCGCTAACTGTCAACTAATGACTCCTATGTTGCCTCACGACTGACCGACGCTCTATGACGTAGACGAGGCGATGCTTCAAATAGAACTTTTTATGGCGCTGGAGAAATGTTCCTCGAAACATGCAAAAATCGTGGAGTGGAAGGCGTTAATCTCTCATCAACGCTAGCACTACCATAAACATCGATTTTTTTTTGAACAACTAACAAACCGAATTGAAAATTTGGAGTTCAAAAGATGAGAGCGAACGCAGGCTTTAACAGTATTCGTCATTTTCAATCAAATTCTGCGGTGAAGACCAGACGTCCTGTGAAATCGTCCTTGGCGATTAATATTAGAGCCAGGAGGGCGTCTGAAGAAGTTAACATCGAGATCCACGGAATTAAAGGAATATAGTAAGAGGCTGTCTGAACGTGCTGCTGCAATGACCGAGACCACTCATGGCGGTAACTCCCATTCTAAAAGGTCTTCGCTCCAATTATTTGGGACGGTGTCCCAGTTAACGGTGTCAAATTAAATTAAATCAAACCATAGTGAGATGACAGTTTTACTCCATTCCAAAGCATTCCTAAATTGCGGGTTTATTCATTTCTGGTTTCGCCTCCACTTGAGCTTTAGGGTACCCTTATCAGAGCTATCGACATGTATAGCCACCCAGCATCTTAAAAGGATAGGATAAAGGTTAAAGAGAAGATAAAGCTCTCGGCATTGCTCAATCACTGAGGAATGCACCATGCATTCGACTTCATTAAACCTCGTTAGAGGTGACTGAATGTATATCTGGCCTATGCACTAACTTGCTGTAGCGCACTATTGGATCGAGTCATGCACTATCCTCCCAGAAGGAAGTCTGGTACCAATTTGCCGTGCCCGGAGAGATGGAAGGCTTAGTGAGCCTGGAACGCGGGATCGATCCCATATGTATTGCACCGTCCTTCTAACCACTGCGCTATACGTACTCCTTTGCCTGCCAACAGCTTAGTGCTAAAAAACCAAAAAATTCTCAAGTCAATATGGTAAGGTGATTTGCACGAGCTGTATAAGAGTAAAATGTCATGTTCGTACTTGTGCAGCTCTGCACAAAACGAATAAAAGCAGAGTAGTAAACTACATCCAGAAGGGTAAGTAGAAGACCATCTACTACTTCCATTCGATTTCTTCAACAGGCACGTCCACCTGGATCCAAGTCAGATCAATCAGCGCCGATATTTTCTCTTAGTGATTTTCCCTTCTCAAAACTAACATGCTACTTTGTCGGTGATGAGACGTACGGCGCACGGAACAGATTGAATTAAAGCCATTATTTGAAGAACCTACCATCAATTCTCACCAACAAACTAATTCAGCTTTCCACACTTTACCGGTCAGAATAAATGGTTCGAAAGGAATACCAGGAAGTCTCTACTTTTGCAAAAAAAAAAATGCAGCGTTCGTTTGCAGCTGGCTCCCAACCAGCCTAGTTGTGAAGACCATACATTACGATGAATCATATCCCCACGATAACGAGGCTCACTGAATCATCGGCAAAACACAAGATACTATTCCGTCTCATTTTTATAGATTTTGAAGACGTTTCCCACTCAAATGAGACAGAAGCGATAGTGAAAGCTCTCAACAATGAAAATACCCGCGCTCAATATGCAGAAGTTCTTCATATAACATCGATTTACAACGTGGAAAAAAACAGGTGTGCTCTAAAGAACAAATACGTATCTCGCAATAAGTGGGACAGCGGATCCGAAGTTATAACCTCCAATCGACTCGAAGATTAGACCAATTAACGAAAATCATGGAGAAAAATATGACATTCCCACAGCGAGTACGATGCACTGGACGAAAAAAAAGTTTAAAAAAAGATTTGTGGGACTTGAAAATTATAACTTCACCATGTTCTAATATCTCATTCCTAAGGATCTGTGGAGGGCTTTAACAGAGCGCAGTATAAGCCAATAAATTTTTCTTTAAAATTAAATAGCTAAATCACTTCTGATAGTCCTCGAGCATTCCAATGTTCACTAGTGAAGTTACTGTTCGCCCAGCTCACATGCAAAGTTAGCCTTTTGATGGCGACACTTACGTATGAAGACCATAACACGTTTGGTATGAGTTATGCAGAATGGTGGGGCCACAAGCAAATCAAAGTATTGCAAGCTCATAAGCATCATATAGAATGACATAAAAAGGTGATGATCTTCACGGTCGTCAAGCTAGCTTAAACACTAGTATGTGAATGGAACGAATAGACTTCACTGATGCACGTTCGTCTTACTCGGTGACTGACGATGTGACGTGATAGACGTGATATATATATATATATATATATATATACACGCATAAACATATACATGTGCATATATACATATATGTATATATGGATATATATATATATATATATATATAGATAGATAGATAGATAGATAGATAGATAGATAGATAGATAGATACACATATAAGTGAAAGTGACAAACCTATTCCTCCCAGAGTTATCGAGGCACTGAATATGGCATCGATGAGCATGATGACGGCCGCTTCGTACTTTCCGGAATACATTCGTGCCCGAATCTCGGCTGGAATCATGTTCACAATGATGCGTCAACGGCCAAATGTCGATAACATGAGCCATCAGGGTGAGACACCGGTACGTTCATTAAGGCCTTAGTATTCATCAGCATAGCACGTTAAGTGAATCAAAATACTGGCTTTGTGAGGTTTCCTAACATTAGACTCCAGCCAAACCACCACGACCATGGACGTGCGAGAGTTATGGATGTAAATGGTAACAGCCGTGAAAACTTGCGTACCAGAAGACCGAGAGCTCTGTGTCGCATTCTCTTGTTATTGAATAATTTTTATGTTTCTAGGAATAATTATGTTGCTTATGTTGTTAATGTTATGACCACCGACACAACGAATTTCCATCAGCTCCCTTTTAGTTTTCTAGTAATCACTTGCTGTAAAAATTCGACCCAGATATTATCGTTAATATCATTTACGCACGTGGCGTAGTGATTTGAGGCGCCACTGCGACACACACGTGGAATCGATCCTTGCGCACATGACCCACTATGCCTTCCATCACTCCAGGGTCGGCAAATTGGTACCAGACTTGTCTGGGAGGATAGCAGCACTGGCTCGATACATCGGTAGGCCACCGCGAGTCATTGTAAAGGCCAGATGTGCATTCAGTCACCTCTAACGATGCTTAATGAAGTCGAATGCATGGCGCATCCCGCAGGGATTGATCAACGCTGAGAGCTTTATCCTTTATTTTATTTATTGTCACTTACCTGGATACTTGGACGGCCCGTGCTCACTGGTTGTGCGGACTCTAGCATAATTTCCACTTTTTCGGAGTTCTGTTAGTTTAGCCACTGTTTCCCTGGAGCACCGAAGTCAGCCTAGCCATCTGCCCCAGTGTCACCACCACAGGCAGTTGCCGCCCTTGTGGTTCAGAGGGAGATTTACCACCATTCGACTTTGATACCAAAACGGTGGTGGATCCTGGTATTGGTTTACTCTTAGCTAGGTTTCCTGATGGAAACGCCGAACTCCTTCTCAGCTTCGGAGATCTTGCCGGGGGATGAATCCTCCTGCTATACATCGCAGCTCGAGATCGAGGAACACCCCCCAGCCACGATGACACGGTAAACCGTTGGGAGGATGGTTAGTACTACTCTTTAAAAATAGCCTATCAATCAAATTATATTAAGAATGGATTAAAAAATACTGTGACATAGCAATTACCATTAAATGTATCAAATACATGGCTAAGCTTCATTTATAAGTAGAAAGCGACTGAAGATAGAAAACGCTGGACAAATTTATCGTATCATCTACCTAATTCGCTACACCTTTTTATTTACTAAACAGTACTGAAATAATGCCTCTTGGAGAAGTTGGATGGCAGATCTACGGGAATGTTAAAAACCTAAGCTTCAGTTTTATCAAATTAATTTTGTACTGATAACACCTCTTTGTACCTGGAATATCTGGACTACGGGTGGATCGTCAACTTGTCATCGTGGACTGATGACAGCCACTGGGGACCGATTGGAAAATTGCGTGCTGCGACATATTTTTGGCCGACAATTCTTGACGTTGAGTTAGTTTTAACTGAGTTTCTCAACAAAAATGTCGAATTCCGTCTCTCTACCCCAAAGGGTAGCTGTGGGTTCAAAGCACGATTGAGGTTCCGAGCTTTGCTCATATCTCAGCATCTTAATCGTTCTGTCATTTTTTGTTGTGGCATAGACAAGTTTGGACTCAAACGATTTTCTCAGCAAGAAGAACTTCTAGACACTATAATAGACAAGAATTATGTAAAAAAAATATATTCAGGTTGGAGTGGAAGGGTGAGGAGAAGTTAGTAGTGCAGACCGTCAAGAGGCAGGGTGGTTGTTCGACCCTCCTCAACGCTTGCTCTAGTCCACATAGGAAAGCGTTAACTTGGACATCTCCAAGATTGCAGAAAGAACGAGCAGGTCGACTAGCATTCTACGAAATCCATAGAGAGGATGAAATCCTCAAAGTAGCCCAAACAACACGCGAAACGTTCGAAGATCACTGTGGAAGATGAACGCGAGGAAAACGAGTCAAATACAAGAAATGCTGGAGTCCTCACATAGATATGATGACGGGTCATTTGATAGTAATAAAAATTAACTATATTCAAAAAAGTGCCCCGCTCAACTGCGCAATTATAAGATGTTTTGAAATAATTTCAAGACTTTAAAAATAGAGTCGAAATTACGGAACTGCCTTTAAATTCCTTCGTTAATGCAATGTACATTCCACAAAATCCATCATACTTTCGGAATGACTCAATGCTTATCAAGATTTCTGCCAACAGCTTTTCATGGATGTCGGTGAATTTTGGGAAGAGAGATAAATTTGAAGTTTTTCGAGAAACCCTGAGTCGTCCATTGAATAGTTGTAGTTATGTTGGTTTTGCGCATTCTGTACTGCTCCAACTTTATTAATTTAGGAGCTTAAAGGCGATGTAGCACTGCGAAACGTCTACTTTGCTTATCCAACTCGACAACGCGCTCTCGTTCTACAAGGAATGAACGTCACCGCAAGACGCGGACAGACAGTGGCGCTTGTAGGCGCCAGTGGATGCGGAAAAAGCACTGTGATTCAGCTCATTGAGCGCTACTACGATGCACTTTGTGGTAAGGTGGTAAGTACATCAAGATGTTAATTTGGCGCTATCGGGACGATTGACACGTGTAGTTGTAGCAGTTTTGCGAGAGTAGCTGGTAGTACACCCACAGATGTCATTTTCCTTCTGGCGGTTTACTTTGGCACCAGAAGTTTTTTTCCTATACTTCTTATAATGAATCGATGGCTTATCTAACGCAGTTACTCCGAGAATGTTAAAATTGTCATAGTTATGTATAATCCCGTTAACCACAGAAAAACAATATTAACACTTATTATTGACGACACCGAATTTCATGTCTTTACAGACCGTAGGTTTTTCGAAAACAGACGATATTGTTAACTTTTTATCTATTACCTAAAATTTTTCACGGCAGGGTACTCTAAGTGAGATACAACCACAATGAAGCTGAGATATTTGCAAATATCTCAGTGTTATTGTGGTTGTATTTTACATAATAAAGTTCTCGGCGTTGATCAGTCTTTGAAGGTGGCGCCATGCATTCGACTTCATTAAGCATCGTTTGGAGGTGATGAATGCATTTCTGGTCTTTACAATGATTCGCGGTGGCCTACCGATGTATCGACCCAGTGCTCCTACCCTTCCAAACAAGTCTGGTACCAATTTCTCGACACCGGAGGGTTGGAAGGTTTGGTAAGCCATGGGCAACATGTATGTGCTGAAGGGTGCCTTCGACCACTGTGTCACGCGCGCCCATGGCACACCAATCACGTATCTCACATAGACAATAATATCTCGACAACTAGAAGACTTGGAACGTATAAAATACTATTGTGGAAGAGGCTTTGCTCTATAGGTACAAGTGATATATGTGCTACTATTCACTCCATCTTACTTTGGTCCACTATACAAACATAACGCTGTTTGAATTCTGAAGTGTTTAGCAGCTTGTACTTACTCTATTTTTGTACTTTTTGTGTGCGCTAATTCCACACGATAAATGTGACTCATTGCAGCAATCAGAGTTGAGAAAACAATCAAATTACAACCACAACGTTGCTGAGATATTTGCAAAACTCTGGACCGCAGGTGTCTATGGTGATCGATCGATAGAAATAGCTGAGAGACAGGCAAAACGAAGGACCCGCATGGTGTGGTGGTGAACGCGTTACTCCCCGGAAAGGATAATAGCGCGTTCGTCCCCCACCATAGACACCTGCGATCCAGAGTTTTGCAAATATCTCAGCAACGTTGTGGTTGTATTTCGCTTAGTAACCTGCCATGAAAATTATAGAAGGCAGAAAACAAAACGTTAAATCAAATCACAGGCCATTAAACTCATTCGAGCAACCGTTTTCTGTATATTTTCCAAGTTCTGTGAACCAAAATAAACCACTGGAAACAAAATGGCTTTTAAAAAAGGTGGTATTAGCCACTGTGTCCTCTAACGAATGTGTCTAACTGCTATAGAGGTCATGTCGTTGCGTGTTGGACCCCCTACCGTTCCGTTCCGTGCCGAACCTGACCAGTAGGTTCAAGTCACTATCGTAACAGGAAAAGCATCACATTTTCCATATTGGTTCCTGTATTTTTATTGTTTCTAGCGATAAAATATCCATGGCGAGCTCCTCGCCTTCTACTGCCAAAGCTTAAGTACGGAAATGGGAAGACGTACTTCCCCAATTACTGATCACCTAGCAAAAATTTGCAACTTTTTGGATGACCATTGACTACCTCCCTCATTCAGAGCTAGTGTTTTAAAGTTGTTGCTGAAAAATGAAGATCAACAAAACACTATTAGTTCTACATAGTGCAAGTAGTGAATCCGATGCGTATTTAATCATATTAAATGGTTTCATGCTATTTAGACCATAGACGGATATGATGTTCGTGACCTATCAATTCGCTACATAAGAGACCATATCGCACTGGTTGGACAGGAACCGACGCTATTCAATATGACTATACGGTGCCAATTTTCGTTCAACTCCGTTCAAATAATATGATTTCAAGTTCTTGAACCTCTTATGAAGAAACTGGAAATCTCTTTCTTTAATTTTTCTATAAGGAGCATATAGGTTTATACAAATACCGTTTTCTAGTGAGAACATTATGTACGGAATGGGCAAATGTTCACAGGAAGAGATTGAACACGCCGCTCGTATGGCCAATATTCACGACTTCGTCACCAACCTTCCAGAGGTGAATAGAATTCGATTTCGCAGTCTAACTACGTTGTCGTATGCCGTTGTTGTATGCTGAGTAGTATCTCGGCAAAAGTCCATCCTGAATCCCTAAGCCTAAGCCTTCTTCGTACTGACAATATCGAAATCTGTTAATCATTAGGCGGTGAACAACTACCTCAATATTTGAATACTTGATCATTTGAATGGCATTTACTGACCGGGCGCGCTTTCCGTTCCATGGATTCTCAAGAAAGACGTGGTAGGATTGTTCCAGCTCCTCACCACAAATAGTCGTCAAACGTTGGAGATCGGTGGAAGATTTGCCAATTTACAGTGAGATTGCTGTTGACACAGTAGTAAGTTCTGGGCTTCAGGATGGCAATGTTGAACTACTCTTCTGACTGAGCGGGATCGCTCATGCATGATAAAGCAGAAAACCACTGTGGAGCAATAGGCGACAACTGCTGCTCAACTAGCATACTTTTTTACACTTCTGTATTTTAGGGCTATAATACGATGGTAGGCGCGAAAGGTGGACTACTGTCGGGTGGCCAAAAGCAGCGTATTTCGATCGCCCGAGCTATCGTAAGAGATCCGAAAATCCTCTTGCTGGATGAGGCAACCAGTGCACTGGACGCAGAAAGTGAAAAGGTGACATCGTTATGTTTAAGCTTATTTCTCTGCCTAGGCAAAATAACCTTAGGGTTAGAAAGTAGTACTTTGCACCAAAAGAATTCCTTTAAAATCATAGTCTCATATTAATGCTTGCTGTCATTCAACACAAACGACAATGGACACAGCAAAAAAGACTACTTTCAATTAAGTGATATATTTGGCAAATCGAAAACCGAGATGAGCCTTCAGTTTAGGTGGTGCAAGAGGCTCTTGACAGAGCAAGGTTAGGAAGGACTTGCATTGTGATCGCGCACCGGCTATCCTCCATACAGGTACTACTTTTATTTGTCATAATAACTAAGGAAGATAGCCACTTCATTTGACCTCCGAGTCACTTAGACAGTTTGGGATAACTGCAAAGAAAGACATGTTCTTTAGGCATTTAATTATCTGCAAAATAACTTAATTCTATGTCAGAATGCGAATCATATCTTTGTATGCTGCGAAGGACGAGTAGCTGAGAGTGGCACACATCAATCCTTACTTGCTCGTAAAGGCATCTACTACAAACTCGTCGGAAGACAGAACTGCTAATCATTGTCTGGACAATCACTGTCTGGACACTATATCATCTCTTGTAAATACTTGATAGTATTTGTGAACATGAGTAACTGTGCCTTATTTTGTTTAGAGTACAGCAACAATTCTGGATTCTTGAATAGAAAATCCAGAATACCAAAAATACTTTCAGAGGTATAATATTAAAAACTGTACTGTGAAGTGATACCATTAATCTATCCTTATTATCACGAATAAATTGAAAAAACCTCTAAACTATCCAAGTCTGCGCAAAGAAGAGCAATAGCCATAGTTTATTAATAGGTTCATTTATTGCTTGATAAATCTAACACATAGATTAGTATGCAGAGACACAAATCAACTACGTAAAATAACTTCAACATACATGTATTTTCTTTAAATATGTCCGAACCGTTTTCACTGCGTTGCTGCAATAGCGATCACTCCACAGGCAGCGCGTGCACCAGCATTTCCAGTTTTCAAGGATTCCTCTTTCTTCTCGCCAACTCCTTTACCTAAAACCAAGCAGAATTAGCGCTCTGTAAACGCTAAAACAAAGGGCCACCTGAATATATATTTTACAAAGATGATGAGAGAAGGGCAAAACTCGGAACCTCAGTAGGGCTTTCAACCCGTGGTTACCGTTACTAAGGGGTCGAGCGCTAACAACAACAGCAAGCCAAACCCTCGCTTTCCATTCTTCTCAGCCATATTTTTACTCTCTTAATTAAGTTACGATACAAGAATATTATCACTTGACTCAATTAAGTTATGGTACAAGAATTTTATCACTTGAACACAGTGCGCAGTGATTTTAATGTAATTTCTTTCTGATGTGTTCTTTCATCATACAAGGTTGTTCTTACCATACATTTTGTATTGAATTACCAGCACGTCCACTAATATGTTGTACAGCACATTAGAAAAACTACATTTGGTATTCAGCACAAGAACTGCTTCCTCGTACAAGTTTATTGATAGAGTGCAGTACTACTAGCACTAAGATATCAATAAACTATCTCTTAGTGAAGAGCCTTCCGAAGGAAGCCCAATTAATCCTGAAGTAGACGGCGCATTGAAAGCACGTTTCTCAACGTGCTTAAAAGCAGTGTGTCTTTGGAAACACTACTGGTTGCTCTGTGCGCTCAAAATTTGAGGCGCGTGTGGCGCAGTGATCGAAGGCACCGTGCAACACACACGTGGAATCAATCCCCTCGCCCATGGCCCACCAAGCCCTCCATCCCCCCAGAGTCGGCAAATTGGTACCAGACTTGTCTGGGAGGATAGCAGTACTGGCTAGATATATCGGTAGGGCACCGCGGGTCATTGTAAAAGCCAGATATGCGTTCAATTACCTCCAAAAGATGCCTAATGAGGTCAAATGAATAGCACATTCCTCAGGAATCGACCAACGCCGAAAGCTTTATCCTTTCGAGTTTTACGTGCGTGCTTAAATATGGATAGAAATAGATGGCATATAAAAATACCCAAGACATGTCGTGAAGACGACTACTAAAGGCTAACAGCAGCATGTCTGGAATGCTGCTCTCTTCTTTTGATCATACCCAAAGGCATTAATGTTCGAAAATCATGGGAAGATACATGGAAGAATGCAGAGTATGTAAGATTAAAAATAAGAAAAAAGGATGAAAGCAAAACATATATAACCAAGCAGCGTCGTGGCAAATTTTGACCTAACAAGTGGATCGAATTCAATTCACTGAATTCAATGTAGCTGCAAATGATGATAAATTAGACACAGTCATGTCTCGCATTCCGCGAAAATCACAGGCAGTTTATGAGTAAGTTAAATGTGTTCAAAACTCGAATTTCAAAAATCCCTATAAGGACAGATATTTTTCGATCTTACTTTTAACAGCAGCGTGGGAACCGTCTAAAGTGAAAACGTGTTCGGGCACACCACTATGTTCCGCTATACAAGACCCCGCTTATTGGCTTCATTGCTCAAAATAAAAGCCTTGACAATAAAAGGTAAAACAAACGATCTTTGAGCTCAAGAAAGTCAGAATTTTACCACCATAATAGAATAATCTAACCTTTGTAGATAAACATCTGTGAAATCTGTTTCAATTTGAGTTATTATACTTCACTGTCAACTGAAATATCCTTGCCTAAAGTTGAAAGAGGAAACTATTTCCGGCGATTCACGGATGACATATGGTGGCGAATGTATTAACAAAAAACATGACACTTATATGCATATCATGTACATATTTTGTACATTAACTTTACACTACAATATCTTTCTTTAATCTATCCGAAAACCGACTTTCTTTTTACCTCCGTATGACTAATAAGCACATCTTTAAATCTTTAAATTGCTTAGCTTACACGAGGCTGTCATGAAACTTTTATCTGACAAAGGTTTCGACGTCTTCGTCTTCCTTAGCGTCGATGATCCGAATCGGATCATTCGCCACAGTCCCTCTGATGTGGTGTCTTCGTCAACGCATCGAGTCGGATCTTTTTCAGTGAAGTATGGCTTGAATGAGGCAACCTAGTCAATGATGCACTTTTATACAGGACGGTTCTTGTTGATATGACCGTCCGGTGATAATGACTTGTTTTTTTTTTCAAACAATCCATCCTGCAGAAGTCGGTATCATTATTAGCTATCATACAGCATAACAATACCTATATTTGTCAGATGAGGCACACGGTTATTATCGGAAAACCACTATAATCAACAACCACCATTCTGTATAGGGGGGCATCGCCGAGTGAGAATGCCTTATTCAAGAGATGCTCCACTGAGGATGGTCGAACTCGATACGAAAACGAAGATGCCACATCGAGAATGCGAATAACTGTGGGCCATCAACTCAGATCATTGACTCTGATGAAGACGAAGACGTCGATATGTGAGCCGAAGAAAGGTTGTTTGTTAAGCCCTGAAATGGTGTCCCGAAAGGTTTTGGGAAAGTATTTCGTTTTGCTAAAACTTTCTAAATCTGTTATCTCCTTTATACATACATATGTATATATATATGTGTATATATGTGTGTATACATGCGTATACACATGTATACATATACTCGTGTCGACGTCAAAAATGCATGATGTGTTTGTACAAATTCTCTTATTAAAGATTAAGCTCTCAACGTTGATCAATTCCTGAGGGTTACGCCATGCATTTGACTTGATCAAGCATCGTTCGAGGTGATTGAATGCATACCTGGCCTCTACAATGACTTGAGGTGGCCTACCGATGTATAGAGTCAGTGCTGCTATCTTCTCAGACAAGTAAGCTACCAATTTGGCGACTCCGGAAAAATAGAGGGGCTGGTGGACATGGGACGCCGGGATCGTTCCCACAGGCATTGCAAGACGTCTCCGACCACTGCGCTACACTCGTCCTGTGTGTTAAAGTGGTAGCTCCAAATATCAACGATGTCTCAGAGAACACCATCATGCCTCGAAGGGATTCCCGCATTTTCAACCGCTTCCATCTTTAACACACGAGTTTCGATAAGAAAGAAAAAAAAAGCGAAAAAAAAGGAACGAGCTCGAAAAAATCGGAATTTCTATAGTAGAATAGGGAAATGGGTACTACTAGCAAAAATATGCATATTCTGATAGTCTTTATTCTAATTAATAAAGCTGGAAAAACTACGAATCACTTCTTCTTACTTGAAAGCGCAAAACGTTTTCGCCCATCTATCCAACACACATACACAGTTGAAAAACTGTTTCCTCCTAACTCTAGAACTTCATCAACTATGTAAATACTAGTTGCTCCAGGTTTTGAAACATCACAAACTACGTCAAAATAGTGAAAAGGTTAAAAAGACCGTCTGAAAGAAAGGCAAAACTGGGGCCTCACTTGCGTCGTGCGTAACACGCGAGCCCCGGAAAGTGTAACTGCGGCTCGACCCTGTCTGTGGTTCAGGTTTTGCAAATATTTCAGTACCATAGTGGTGGTTTTGTAGAAATAATTCTCACCAAGATCATCAGTGCCAGCATGAACAACGAGTGAACGTCCGATAACACTGTGCTCTCCATGAATCTTCACAAGATGATCCTTGATCTCAAAAGACGCGACGCCATCCGGCCCCGCTTCAACGTTGCCGAGATCGCCCACATGACGTGTGCTGTCCTAGAAAGAAAGTGTCACGCACGTCAAGAGATTATTTGTGATTTTTTTAAAGCACAAATCAAGGTATTTACTTATCAAGAAAAGACAGAATAGGGTATACATCATATGGTTAGCAATTTAAAGACCTAATACAAACGTATAAGTCGGCAAATCACAATGAATTACATTTGGTCCTCCATGAGTCTTGCTGAATGGATTGAAATGTGGCCCAGCTGAGATACAACCGTTTGTAGCGTCACCATACTGATGCACATGGAAACCATGGAGACCAGGAGTTAAACCTTTGATTTCGCCTTTAATCAAACATGGATCCGATTCTTTGTCCTGAAAATTAAATCGCCTTTTCAGAAGATCCGCCAAAACTTATCGCAAACTATCAATGTGAGAAACAAGAACACGTAACAATGATGGTAGATATTAGTCTCGCTTAAAGAATGAATAGAAAGTAAACGAAATCTGTGAAAGTGACTATCCGACCTCGGTGGTCATCATCAATTATTAAAAAAGTCTATGGGACATAAACATTACCATTTAAAATTTACCATTTACCACTGTGGCAAAAAGATCGATAGAAATAGCTGAGAGACGTGCGAAACAAAGGACCCGCATGGTGTGGTGGTGAACGCGTTACTACCCGAAAGGACAATAACGCATTCGTCCCCCACCATAGACACCTGCGGTCCAGAGTTTTGCAAATATCTCAGCAACGTTGTGGTTGTATTTCGCTTAGTAACCTGCCATGAAAATTATAGGAGGCAGAAAACAAAACGTTAAACATTACCATTTAAATTAGAATGCCTAATCAAAGTGCTTCTGGCGCAGTGATCGGAGGCGCCAGCGAGTCGAATGGATGGTGCATCCATAAGGCATTTATCAACGCCAAGAGTTTTATCCTTTATCCTTTTAATCAAAGTGCTCAGAAAAAATGTGTAGTATTGCTCACACCATAAAATCTCGGTTTTACTACAAATGAGCAGATTTAACGAAATGGGCCAACCTGAGTGAACCACACAGTCCCCGTGACACCGGCGTCTCCTCGTAATACGGCTACTGCTCGGTTGCTCATTCTTTGTGATGCGTCGACCTAAAATCGATATATAACCTTCTCTGCTTTACGAAGACAACGAATCAAATCTCGAAAGAACCTCATCAAATATAACTCTGTTCGAGATCCAACGTAATTGACTCGTTAACATCTTCAGACTTGGATAAGAAAAAACATTTCATTTTCACCAGGTCGTCTACGTACAACTTAGCCTCTCTTTTTCATTAGCTTGAGAAAGTTTGTGATGAATCACGGCCACGAACAAATTCCATTGAGGAATTCTCGGTTGAACTCTTCAGTTGTTTAATCAGAAGATAATAATTTGATAATTAATCGTAACAAAAAAACGAATTCAATTGTGGAGAATAGTGAGCACAAACGTTAAAAACTTATTATAAAACATCTGGATATAAATCTGTAAACATAGTGAGCTCGTTATGATAACTGGTTAGTCGGAGCTAAAAATAAAGGATAAAAAAGGCTAAAGCTCTCGCTGTTCAATTCCTGAGGGATGCGCCATGCATTCGATTTCACTAAGCATCGTTGGAGGTAACAAAATGCATATCTGGCCCTTATAACGACTCGCGGTGGTCTACTGATGTATCGAGCCAGTGCTGCTATTCTCCCAGACCAGTCTGGTATCAATTTGCCGACCACGGAAGCATAGAAAGCTTAGTGAGCCATTGGCACGGAGATCGATTTCAGGTGTAGCCGGCCGCCTGCGACCATTGCGCTACAACGAAAGTATGAATAACGAAATCCCACCTCATTCGAGAAAACGTAAAAACAATCCCTCTTGTAATTGGGAAACATTTGCGACTTAACACTAAAGAGCTGTCCAACTTTCGAAACAACGTAACCGTTTCGAGGGATCGAAAACACAGAAACCTCGCTACCACACCTGATAACAATTCACTTTCCTTCTTCGAAAGTAGTATTGATTACTGGAAACCTGTACGGCACGGAATGTTGTTGACTGCTACCACTCCCGCCTTTGCAACTCAAAGTGCAGCCAACTTGTATTTCCAGTTGTTTGAGTTATTCATCTTCAACTCTAGGCACATCCCTGCTTCGTTAAAGTAAAGAAAGAAATAACGATCTAAAAACCTCTGATGCTCTTCCTGGATTCGCTACCAAAAATTACATCCAGTTCTTTCCCATTCTGGATATCAATCATGGATGAGTTAACAATCTCCTACTATGCAGAACAACCTGTAGCTGCGATTAAATACTACTATAGTTTATGCTGTAACAAAGCGATCTAGCGCACCTGGAAGAAATTCTTCAACGATGCTATTGCGTAGACGAACATTAGCCTGAAAAATATTCTGACTTACAAGGTAAACCTAAGAGTTAAAGAGGTAATGAGCCATTTCAAGGTGAACACTGCAGTGACACGTGCTATATACGTAAACACATGCATATATGCACATGTATATACACACATGCACGCATGTATATGTATGTACGCATATGTACATATATACATATATATGCATGTATACACATATATGTAAATGTACGTACATACTTCCTAACGGTTTAGGGCTTCATCGTGGCTGGGAACTGTTCCTGGATGTCGCGTTGGGATGTATAACGGGAGGATTCATCCTTCCAGCAGGATCTCCCATGCTGAGGAGTCCGGCGTTTCCACCAAGAAGCCTAGCTAAGAGCAAACTAATAACAGGATCTACCACCGTCTTAGTATTAAACTAATCGTATGGTTGCAAATCTCCCTCAGATCCACAAGAGGCGGCAACCGCGGCGCGTGGTGGTGACGACTTGGGGCAAACTTTGGTTAGGTTGACTTTAGGACTCCAAGGAACCACAATGGCTAAATCAGCAAAACTCCGAAAAAATGGAAATTATGCTGAAGCCCGCAGAACCAGTGAAGACAGGCCATCCAAATATCCAAGTAAGCACGTGCACATATATGTACATATATATATATATGTATATATATGTATACATATATATGTATATATATGTATATATATATGTATATATATATGTATATATATATATATCCAGGAATCTCCACGAAAGAACCATCCCAAACCAGCTAACGGCCAGGCCACGTTGACGAACTTCTGGTATCAATGAGGTTAAACGTGCAACAAAATCGAGCAGTTTAGTTGCCCGAACGGACACGACTCTGGTGGTGACGTCATCACCTCAGCTAATGAGATATGTAGCTTTCCGTGTACATCGAGTCACATTCGTGCATACGCGCTAACGACACCTTACACTTCTCTGGCGATCGCGCCTCCAAGGACACTCCGACGAACGACCCTCGCGCTAAAGAGCACTATCCCGTAGAAGACCGCTGTGATGGGGTACCCAGGATTACGCTCTCGAACGTAACAAACAGAGCACAAGCGCAAAATTTGAACGCATTCGTGGAGGACGGACGCAAGAGAGCGAATGAAAATGGAAGAGATGGGGGAATTAAAAAAAAAGTATACCAAGATGTTCCATATGGAATAAAAACTACAGATTATGAAATCAAAAGCAAGCACATTGTCTCGACAATTTTGCCCAGGCACCGTAACCACGGACACTTTGCTAAACATTCGCTGGTACTCGAATTCGTTGTTTGATGAGCGATTGTGAATAGACAAGCGTATGAATTTGCAGTGCTGAGACTGGATAAACTACAATAATCAAGCTACTGTCTACACGGATGTTCGTGACGACGACTAGTTTCATGCGGCTGCCGCATGGGACAACGTTGTTCATGTCGGTTTCGGGTTCGGTGCAACTCGTCCACCATCCAATCACACTGCTGTCGTCGGCATTTGATAGCAAGTTCCACAATAGATGCTCAATACGCTTCAATATTTCTTATATCTATTCATTTCATACGACAACTATGATTCATTACAGCAAATGGAAATGAAACAACAGTCAACTACTGGTCAGTGATCGCGCTCTGTCTGCTCCACGCAGTAAGCAATGATAGTTCTCCCATAGTTCATCGTAAATTCTCGACAGCTGCACAACTTAGAAGTCAGCCATTATGGACGTACAGTAAAGCCTTCCTTCGATAGCTCTGGGAAATTATATAGCTCCACAAAAAATTTCATATGCTGGTAGAACACGAGGACTTGATTCTTCTCCGCAAACATATCTGGATCCCGAAAATTCTTCCTCAACTGATAGGGTGTCCTAGCAAATGCAGGTATTGTTTTGGAGGCTACAAGGAGGTAGCGAACTCTTATGATTTCAAATGTTCTGCAAAACAATCCATGCAGGTTAACGCCTACTGACATCTATGGTACTGAAAACTACTTCCACCGTTCAAGCAGTCACCACCTGAAAAATCGATTTTTCGCAAAAAAGTTTAAATTATATATAAATAGTGTACGCAAAGATTTGACTTTCCATATGAAACTTATTAATTCTAAAGGAGAAGTTAAATTTCTATGTTAAAATCGTAGATTATGGCTGTGAATTGCAATTTGTGTGTAAAAAAAATTATTAACTCCGGCGTTTCCATCGCGAATCCCAGCTAAGAATAAATACCAAGATCCACCACTGTCCTGGCGTCAAACTAATCGCATGGTGGTAAATCTCCCTCTGTTCCACAGGGTCGACGACTGCCTGTAGTGGTGACGACCGGAACAGACTTTGATTAGGCTGACCTCGGGACTCCATGGATTCACAATATTTAAAGCAAATAGCTAGTGAGGACGAGCCGTCCAAGTATCCAAGTAAGTAAGAAAAGTGATAACTCCACATAAGCAGTTTGAACTACATTTTGGAAGAGTTGAGTGTACGTGGTAGTGATGTATTGTGACGGATGCGGTTGTAGCTCATGTATGAAAAAAGCGAATTCGCTAATCGAAAAATTCGTCGACTGTAAAGTAAACATCTTTGAGCAAAGAGCTTAAAACATCAATAAAGTATAAAGTTCACGGGTGATTGCTGATAGCACCCATAAAACAAGGCTAAGAGAAAGGTGAAATGAAGGACCCGCATGGTGTGGTGGTGAGCACGTCAGCTCTCGGAAAAAGTAAAAACGAGGTTCAATCCCGGCCGCAGAAACCTGCGGTCCGGAGTTCCGCAAATATTTCAGCATCATTGTAGTTCTCAGTAAAATGTTTCGATAGTGGTAGTTGGTAAGTACCTCCACGTACAAAAAGTGAGGGGACATTGACGAACGGATGCTCTTCTGCAGACAACCAGCCACTTTGAAGTGTACGACTATATCACAATTGGAACTACACCACTATTCTACTCAGTGATTTACTTTATCTTGAACAAAAAGGCTGAACTTCTGCTTTCAAGTAGAGACACTTCTGCACCTTTTTCAAAGTTTTAGTGTTCAAATATAGCACAAACGTCTTTTCTTTCATCTCACCGATCTCTCGCATGGCCAAACAAACTCATACCGATTAAGGGTTTCCTTTTGGGAAACTGCTGGGTGTGGAACAAACCCCTCGACCGATGAGAAATGATATGTCAAAAAAGTTCTGTGCAACAAAATAAACTACCGAAAATGAAATCTATTAAGATGAATGCATATCGTCCACTCTTTTTCACAATACAGTTAATACTACTAAAGGAAACAAACTCAGAAAATCATGAGAAGACGATCACTTTCGCTCAGAAGATTCCAACGTGTTAAAGATGTAAACGACCTTAAATCTATTGATGTAGCAAGTCGTTACGAACAGAAATTCAATCATGACCGGCACTGAGAGAAAAGCTAGAAGTGGCACTGGTGGTCGTCGAGTTTTGCCAAGGAGGCGAGCGCCTTCGATTGGTTAGCCAATCCCCACGATCGATGGAGCGCGCCACTATTTCGGGACTGTGCACCCGTTCGTTCTGCTCCGAGATTCGTGAGCTCGTAGACCTCTCATCATATTTCGTATAACAGTTTGATTATTGTTGTCGTAGAAAATTTTGAACGTATTTCCTGGTTCCTTTACTTCTACTGAACTGCGAGTTATCTTCCTTTGTGCGGACATTGAAGCAAAACTGTGTGCACTGGCAGAGCCCATGCACCTATCGAGCATCGGAAACTCGCGTTTTTATACCCTCACAGAAATACTCAGGGCACCCTACATTACTGCTCGCGGTATAAGAGTTTTAAGCCTAGAGCACTTCTACGAATTTCTCGTCGAATTGTTCTGATTGGCAAAGGGCTATCGAGTTTTATACCCACCAATTCTCACCATTAATCTAAGGCAGTTTCGAGAGCGGTCTATTGAGACTTTTCGCAACATAGAAGAAATGAATGTTAGACTTACAAAGATAACTACAAGATTACGAAGTTCCAAGAATAATCGTTTTACAAAACTGAGTACTAGGTTTATTAAAGAGGATCGAAGAAGACAGTACACCGTTGCAGCTAAACTGTAACCATAAAGCTCAAAATGGTGAGGCACTTACCCCTAGAAGTTCTGATTTCGGTTGCCAAACTCTGTTCGTTGGCGACACACCGAGTTTTGTTCTCTAACCGTATAAGATTTGAAAGGTGGTAACCTTTGGTGAGGTTATCTCGTCCACTAAGCTATAGAGATTAGCAATGTCATCTCATATTTTAGAAGTACCTCACCTGTATCACCTGTAGTCCCGTTGATCGTCGAGTGACTCGAGCGGGCGCCAGTAAATCTTCCATTTTTCCCTGTCGCATACATTAGTAGCCCAGTGGGTTCTGTTCGCACTAGGGACTCATCGAGAATCGTATCTTTCTTCTAGGCTCTTCATGAAGAACTCAGACCATTGAGCCGGTGGTCTTCCTGCAGTACGTTTGACACCCCAAGAAATCCAGTCACTAACGGCTGTTCTCCATCGGTTGTCATTCATACACATTACGTGTCCGACCCACCTTATCTTCGACTGTTTGGCGTACAGAACAGCGTCCTTGATTATTGATCGTTGACGCAGGTCGGAGCTTCGGATCCCATCTCTTACTTGTGTGAAACGGGATACTCCCAGCATCGGCCTTTCAACTGCGCGTTCGATAACGGTGAGTGATCTTCCATCCTGCTTAATCAGGTTTCTGACGCATACGTTAGGGCAGAAAGCACCGTTGAGTCGAAAAGGTGGGCATGGGCATAGAGTCGTGTGTTCTTTGTTCTCTTCACTACATCCTCGATGCTCTTGAAAGCTCCGCAAGCCGCTCGTTTCCTTCTGCTCAGCTCTGGAGCTACGTAGTTCATCATATTTATTTCCCCATCTAGGCGGATATAACTAGAGCATTCGGATATATTCGTTCCGTTGAGCGTGAATGGGACATATGAAACCAATCCGTTCCTCATGAACATCGTTTTTGTGAGATTTAGTCGAAGACCAATCATTCCACAGGCTTTATCAAAATCGGCAAGCATACGTTCCGCTTGGCTAATGTTTGGTGTTATAAGGGACGATGTCATCAGCAAAGTGAAGATGATGTAATTGCCGGTCATCGATTTTCACTTTCATATTATCCCATTCCAATGTTCACATGACGTTCTGGAGGATGGCGGTAAATAATTTTGGCGAGATGGTATCGCCTTGCCTAAATCCTCTTTTGACGTCAACGTTAATATCGTTGCAGAGTGGTGAAATCTTGGTTGTGAACTGTTTGTTCAGCTATCGAAGAATCTTTATGTACTCCTTAGGGACTCCTTGACTATCAAGGGCTTCCATGAGTGCTTCTATCTCATTTGAGTCAGCTTTCTGTGAATCGATAAACGTGAGACAGAGCGGTTTTTTGTACTCTCAGGATAGTTCAATAAGTTTTGTTATCGTGTAGATGTGGTCCATCGTACTAAATCCTTTTCGAAATCCTGCTTGCTCACATCGGTGTCCTTCGTGCAGTTTCCTATCAATCCTATATAAGAGGACTTGAGTGGAAAGTTTGTAGACGACAGACAGCAAGCAGATTGGACGATAGTTGCCGATATCGTGTAGGTCACCCTTCTTGAACAATAACACCTCACTACAAGAAATTGTCAAGG
Source organism: Angiostrongylus costaricensis (assembly GCA_900624975.1). Taxonomy (NCBI): domain Eukaryota; kingdom Metazoa; phylum Nematoda; class Chromadorea; order Rhabditida; family Metastrongylidae; genus Angiostrongylus; species Angiostrongylus costaricensis. The sequence continues at coordinate 2,680 of UYYA01000571.1, read as the reverse complement.
TTACTGTAGAAGTTTTTTCAACATCACTTGTCATTAGAAGAGGTTCACGTCAATTCAGTCGCGAAGACTGGGCGCAAAAGAGCCATCTGGGGCATAGAAAGATGACGCTTTATTTCTTATCAGCAAAACTTGGTAGTGCACCATTAAAAATGCATTTACCTGAGACAAAAAGATAATGGAAACCACAATTTGAAGTGAATAAAGGTGGCTTCTATAGCACTGAACAGCACTAGCGGTGTTCGCCATCACAAAATACCTGAACATAAGGCAAGTTGTCTATTCATCATCGTATTTCTATATAAAACCCGCTAAATACATCATCTCTATCGAAGGAGAGCAGAAAGTACCCCTCAAAGAGTGGATATGCTGGTACTGTGGCTCAGTCCAAATGGATCTTATACATGAGTTTGTCGTGAACGAACCAGAAAACAGAAGGTAATGGGTAATATTCAATTATTAGCTAAGAATGTTAGCGTTCACAAAGCGGGTCTTGGGCCGAGTTTGATCTTCTTGCGACATGTGGCCTCAAGTGTGGAACAACATGTTGAACGTTAAACAAAGAGGATCATAAATTTGCTGAAAACCAAACTTGTTGAGTTATAGAAAGGGAAACTTGTTGAGTTATAGAAAGGGTGGATAGTCGGAAAATGCAACGCTGACCATTTAAGTGAACTCATAGCTGTAGAATTCTCAACACTGGTGGTAGGAGTTTCTCAGTGGGCAGCACCATAGCGAGACCAGTCACATCACCTTCAGTTGAATATTTTGCCGAACTGATTCGCGATGGTGACAATTCTTCTACAGGAAATCGAAGACGGAGAACAGTCTATTCAGTACCGAGGTTCTTTCTGCAGGTAAGCTCACCTAGTCATACACCATTGATTATGGGTAGGACTTCTAGATACAGCGACGAAAAATCGTGAAGTGCTCTGTCTTAAGAGGACCAGATCCTCTACAGAGTACAAAGCATTGTAAAAGAACAGTTATGAGCAATGTTTCCGAGTTCACCACGACCGATACCAGAAGTCTGCCACTTCCGCTGACTTGAGAACGATTATGCCACAGAAACCTGAAGTCTACGTTAAATAGGATGTGATCGGTGTTTTTGAATGGATTAATGAAGGTCGTCCCAAGCTAATGAAAGAGTGTAACTAAGTGTAACCAAAGTGTCCAAGTTTCACGACAAGGACCACAAACAAATATATGATACTCGTTCTGTGCACCAAACGAACTGAACTAGGAAAACCAGGGACACGAAAGTGATCTATGAAGAATTCACTGCCATCGCAATCCACGATCACTGAGATAAGGTGACGGACGATACGAGATAGCAGACTAGATAACAGTGGAGAAAAACGAATGTCAACCGATCATGATATAAATCAAAGCTTGTTAAAGCGAATGACTGTTGGAACGAGAATGAAGAAGACGCCAAGGTACCTGACCCTGACATGTGACTAGTTCGGCGATCACCGTTAAATGGAGTAGGTGGAAAAAGGCTGTTACACAACGTTGGTTGTGATTCAGCGCCGAATTTTTATCGATAATTCTGCCGCCTTAGCAGAATCATACTGACGTTCACAAAAGCTCCAAACTCAACTTTTCTTGTTTTCTTCAATGGTGTGGAGTGTAGGATTCATGTTACAGTGACCACCTCGTAACTCCTAGCACGGCTAACTCGAGATTGTAGACTCACTTTCGACGTGTATTCTAACGATGAGAGAAGAAAGACGGATCCTCAAGCCATTGTCGACCTCAAACGCAAACATCGCCGCCTCTGTGGATTATGATCTCATGGCTCCATGGCAACGAAAACTGATATTAGTGCTGAGAAAGTTGGAAACAGCCATCTAAGAATATAGGGTGCATCATGTCAAGAAGATGTTGTAACAGATAATAATGAGATACTACCTACTAAGCGGACACATTATTTTTGGAATTTCTCAGAATCAAATATACATATGAGTCGGTTTCTTCAGAGCTCGAGTAGAATTGATATCCACTGGTTAGAATTAAAATTCGGAACCTGAGCATCGATACCTGGCAGCATCACCGCATAGAAAATCGAATCGCGATCGTTTAAAACTACGGAGTCCTCAGATTTCTACACTTAACAAGCAAAAAATATTGTAGCACCTCGTTCTCATCGTCCTTGTCAAGTCCATGGCATTTTTCTGAATTTCGAATCGCGCTAATTTAGGTTTTAAAGCATTACAAAACAAGTGGTGGTGAAAGAACAGAGCTCGTAATTATGTCCAGATTAAAAAAATAGCTCTATAAAATACTTAGAAAAGTGATTTTCTTCGTATTTTTGTTGAGCAAACGCGAGGTGTTACTATTCTTTGTTCACGATTAAGCTGACGTTTCGGCGAATTTCGCCTTCTTCAGAGCCTGGAAAGGTCAAGTTGATAGCAACTCACTCGGCCAGACGCCTCCATAACTAAACAAAGAAACCGCAAACCAAGATTTCAATCACTTTGAACACAGCTTTGCACACTCACCGCTTTCTATGAGGTTTCCACTAAGTATGTCACGTAGAGACCAGCCGCACAGAAATCACGTGGAAGTATAATGTGCTCCTCACATCAGAAAAGCAGTTTTATATACTGCCCTATGTCACGCGTGATAATGAGGCATTCTTCCCTGCGGTTCATTTTCGGATTTCTGGAATTAATCCAGA